>NMUG010003002.1:0-15286 GCA_002855965.1 Monotropa hypopitys
ACCATTGCCTCCACAACCTTGATCTTGTATTAGGGAGATGTGAGGAGAAAAATTTAGTGCTGAATTGGGAAAATTGTAATTTCATAGTGACAAGCGGGATAGTTCTAGGTTATGTTGTGTTGGTTAAAGGAATAGAGGTGGGTCGAACCAAGTTGAGCATCATTTCCAATCTTCCAATACCCAAAACAGTGAGGAATGTTCGCTCATTTTTAGGCCATGTCGGGTTTTACCGGAGATTTATTCAAAATTTTAGTTCCATTTCGAAGCCACTTTGCAATTTGTTGTCAAAGGATACTCTGTTCGTGTGGTCTAAAGAATGTGATAAAGCCTTTTCTTTTCTTAAAGATAAACTAACATCTTCATCAATCATGAGATCGCCAGATTGGGGTCTTCCTTTCGAGATTATATATGATGCTAGCGACTTAGCAATAGGGGCTATTTTGGGGCAACGAAGGGGAAAGGAGCCTAGTGTGGTGTACTATACGAGTAAGACCTTAAATGATGCTCAAATGCACTACACCACGACTGAAAAAGAATTGTTGGCTGTTGTGTTCGCTCTAAATAAGTTTAGATCATACATTCTAGGATATCATTGTTTTCACTGATCACGCTGCTTTGAAATACTTTTTGAACAAACAAGATGCTAAGCCGCGGTTGATTCGATGGATCCTACTCCTCCAAGAGTTTGACATTACAATCAAAGATAAAAAGGAGTTGAGAATGTTGTGGTGGATCATATGTCTAGATTTACCTTTAGCGAACATGAACACCCACTTCCCATTGTAGACACTTTTCCCGATGAGAGATTATTTGTTATGAAAACTTGCCCGTGGTATGCGGATATTATTAACTATTTGGTCACGGGCAAGGTTCTGGAGAATTGGAATCGGCTTGAGAAGGCCAAGTTCTTAAGAGAAGTGAAACGCTTCTTCTTTGATGATCCGTACTTGTTCACGTTTTGCCCGGATCAAGTGATGAGAAGATGTGTTTCCGAGGAGGAAATTCAAAACATCATGAAATTTCGTCATTCATATGCTTGTGGGGGCCATTTTTCGCTAAAAAAATAGTGGCAAAAATTCTAGAATCCAGTTTTTATTGGCCCTCACTTTTTAAGGATGCCTGCATGCATTGCAAAACTTGTGCTATATGCCAATCATTAGGAAGGGTAACATGAAGGAACATGATGCCCCTTAACCCTATCATTGTCATTGAAATTTTTGATTATTGGGGCATCGACTTTATGGGGCCATTCCATATCTCAGCTGGGCACTTGTACATTTTGGTGGCGGTAGACTACATTTCGAAGTGGGTGGAGGCAATCTCGACTAGGAAAAATGATCATCGAGTTGTAATCAAATTCATGAAAAAGAACATCTTGTTTAGATTTGGGATGCCTAGGGTTGTTTTAAGTGACCAAGGTAGCCACTTTTGCAACAAGCCATTTGGCTATCTCATGGCTAAATATGGTGTAACGAATAAGGTGTCTACCGCATATCACCCACAAACAAACGGGCAGGCTGAACTTGCTAACCGGGAGATTAAGCACATTTTAGAAAAAACAGCAAATCCTAACCGTAAGGATTGGTCACTTCGGTTGACCGACGCCTTATGGGCGTACCAGACCGCGTACAAAACTGGTTTGTGGATGTCTCTTTATCGCTTAGTCTACGGGAAAGCATGTCACCTACCCGTCGAGATGGAGTACCGTGCATTTTGGGCTATTAAAATGTAAATTTCAATTTGCCCGCCGTCGATGTGAATAGGAAGCTTGATTTGAATGAATTAGAGGAATTGGGGAATGAGGCTTATGAGAACTCTAGGTTGTACAAGGACAAAATAAAGGTTTTGCACGATAAAATAATTTTATGAAAAACATTTGAACCAAACCAAAAAGTCCTTTTATACAATGCTAGACTTCATCTTTTTTCTGGAAAGCTTAGGACACGATGGTCCGGACCATTCATTGTCAAGAAAGTTTTTACTCATGGAGCTGTAGAGATCGAGGACCCCTCAAATGGCTACATTTTAAAAGTGAATGGTCAACGTCTTAAGCCATTTTTGGAGATATTTTTGAAGGAGGAAATTGTGGAAGAGCTGTTGGATCCCATTTATGAGGACCCTTCAGTTATTTGATCTTGAAGAAAGAGGTATTTTGTAAATATCTTTTAATTCCTTTCTTTTTTTTCTCATTCTCTAACTTTTGTGAGTGTTTTCTTCATTGCCTCGAGCATCGGGGACAATGCTCATGATAAGTTGGGGGGTGAGGTGTATTGCATAGCCTAGGTTACTTTTGGTTGTTTTTGTTTTTAAAAGATATTAAAATAAAAAATTATGTTTTGACTCGGACGGTCTAGCATAGTCGTCTGCCTCTTGTATCTTAAAGAGGTGGGGAAGAAAGTATGGTCAAAATGAAAAAAATTAGGGAAATAATAGGAATTTGCTCGTCAATTGACTTGGAGGCATACTTGGAAAACTTGGGATCATGCCCGAATCATTCTTTCGACACTAGGATAGTTGGCATTTGAGTAGCTATGATGGTGAGTTCATTGGTACTTGTTGTCTTCTTGTATGAGTAATGAACCTTAGACTTTAATCTAGGTGTTTTAAAAAAGGCCAAACTCATCAAGTGGAGATCGTTTAACCACATAATTACTCTCATTGAGCCGATCTTTCATTTGTTGGGTTTTGCATCATCCATACATGCTAGATAACTAAGTGCCTTAGTTGTAAAACTTTTAGGAAATGATTCACGTCATTCTTTGAACGATAAACCCAAATTTTATCATCACTTGGCCAAATTTGAGATTTCATTATTTCCACCATTTGTTGAAAACCAAGGAAACCATTGGTGTCCAACATTTGTTGAGAGGTGGGGAAATTGAGTAAGGCCAAGGAAAACTTTGATGGTCTTTAATTGAGTCTTAGGAACAACAATAAGTCCTCCTGAACTCCCAGAAATTCATCCAAACTCCCAGTAGCCCAATCCAAAACTTTCCTTATTACCTAGCCAACTTCCGGAGTTGTGTTTTGAACTCCCGGGAGTACCTCCTGTTGGGATGAAAACATGAGAATGTTGTGTTCTAATGACCGGTGGAACAGTGGTGAACTATCAGGAATGTGAACTGCAGTTGTTGATGAAGTGGTGTGCAGAGGTCCTGTACTGACCAACTCCCGGTAGAACAATGTCAAACTCCCGGTAGTTAGAGTCCCAGTTGAAGAAATGTGTGCATAGCAAAATACTGAGGCCCGGACTCCCGGTAGTACGCACTATCAATTACCGGAAGTCTAGATTCTAGTTGAAACAATTGAAGACAAATTTTCCAAACTCCCGGTGGTACAGTGGTGAACTACTGGGAATGTGAAGTGCAGTTGTTGGAATTTTGTATGCAGAGAATTGTTGAGAGCCAACTCCTGGTAGTTAAATTACCAACTCCCGGTAGTTCAGATTCTCTAAATATACTAGCCCCCTTCCCAAGCTCTAACTCTCGGTCATTCGAGCAGGAGTTCATACGAGAGCAACTCAGGGCGATTGAGTTCTTGGAAAAATCCACCACCAAAAGTCCAAATTCAAGTGAATTGAAGTCTTAGGAAGGATCGAAGGGATGAATCGAAGTTGTGGGAGCTGTAATTTGTCAAAATCGAAGTGGTTTCTGTACGAATTTTGGAGTTTCAGGTAATTTCTATTGTTTTGGGGATCAGATTTATTTTTTGTGGTTTCTGGACATTGAATTGATCATGGAGATGGATGGCGATCAAGTCCCTGTTGATAAATATAGACGGTTGACATGTAAACAAAAAAGAAGAGGGGAAAGGCTTTGTCAAGGTGTTGGAGTTGAGATGACAACTGAGACTCAAGCCACTGAACAAGTGGCTGAGGTTTCAAGGACTGAACCTTCAACTGAAAATCGAAACTCCCCAAACTTTGAACCTGAAAATATCATCAGGGATGTTTTGCAAGAATTGGAGAAAACCACTGAGGAACGCCACACTGAACCCCCATCTGACAATAACCCAGAAAGAGAAACTCCCACAGAAAAACATCCACCCAAAAAGAAACACAAACCAAAAGTATTCTACCCTGAACACAATGAACCCTGGAACAGATCTCAAACCATTTCTGAAAATCCTGGACAATCCAAAAACTTTCCTAACCAATAAGTTGATCGTGAGCCAAATGCTGAAACCTTGAATCCACAGCCTAGACCCAAACAACAAATAAGAAAAAAATACATCCTAGGGTGCATTTTGGGGATAACCCTACTTTTAAACCAAACCCCCCTAATGTCCAACCACCAAATGAGCCTAACATCTCAATTGTACCCACTGAATCTGAATTTCCCACAACCACCACTGAGCCTAACATCTCAAATATTCCCACTAAGTCTAAAATGTCAGTTATACCCATTGAATCTGAAAATCCCAGCACTTCTATTGAGCCTAACCCTGGACCTACTGCCATGACCCTAGAGGAACGTCTAGAGACACAACTTCCCTTAAGGAAAGAAAAGGTGGGGGAAAAGAACCTTGAAAAACTTTAATTGGAAGGGAAGTGTTGAGTCAAGACCTGTGACTTGTGAGAGGGAGATTGTACTGTCAACCACTGATTTTGCCATGATGGTTTTGACTGAGCCCTTGAAAAAGTTAGGGATAAAAATCTGGTTCGAGGACATTCTTGGATTTGTTTTATCTTGGGTGCAAGAGTTTTACACTACCCTAGAGGTTAAGGAAAAAGAGAATAGGGTAAGTAGGAAGGTGAGGGGAAAACTTATCATTGTCATAGCTGAAAGAATAGCCCAATTTTTGAAGTGTCCTAAGTTGAGCCCTGATGAGGTGGAGTACCCAAAACAAGGGTATAGAAGTTTGGAGGGGGAGGCTTTGGTTGCAAAAGTTTGTTCAAAGGAAGGATTAGAAGTCTTTAAGAAGGGGAAGGGGGTTTTCAAACAAGGGATGTTCAAAGAGGTGATAGCTATGATGAATAAGATCCTCCGCCTAAATATTAGGCCTAAGGGGTCTGAAAAATTCCCAACTCTTGAGGAGATTCAATTGATGTATGAGTTAATAAGAGGAAGGAAAGTGGTCATTCCTGAAATAATATACACAATGATCAAAGAATTTAAATCTCATGCAAGCTTAAAAAGTGGCTTGCCCTACCCTTACATGATCACTAAATTCTGTGAAGAATCAGGTCTGAAATTGAGACTTAAAGATAGGTGGGAGAGACCAACTTTTGGTCCCTTGACAACTAGTACCATCAATAGAATGGTCCCCCAAAGACCCAAGGCTGAGGATGTTTGGAAGGAGAGCAGTGCAAATGCTGAACCAAGGGTAAACCTGACTGAAAATGAGGTACAACCTGAAGTTCAGTTTCACCCACAAACTGAATCAACTCCAACTCAAGCCCAAGCATCACCACCTGTTCAAATCTTCCCAATACAACCATTTCAGAATAGTCAAGAGTTAAATTAGTTGAAGGATTTAATGAGAACCTTGATTGAAAACCAGTTGGAAGAAAAGAAGAAAACTGACCTGATCTTGTAAATGGTGATGGGAAATGCTGAGAAATTAAAAAATTTGGAGGAAAATCAACAAGAACAGGGAAGGCAAACTCAATTGATGAAAAAGAGCCAACAATATTTGGAGGATGGGCAGAAAGAAAATGCAAAAAGAGTTGCATACTTGCAAGAATTTCAGGGAGATATACTGAGAAGGCTGAAAATTGTTGAAGGCACCCAATAAAGAGTGGAAGAGGGTGGAAAATGGGTGATAAAGGAGTTAAAACAATCTACCAAGAGGAAACAAAATTTGTTGCTAAGCCAATTGGGTATGGTCAAGTGGGCCAGGGGTGGAACTGCCCCAAGCACTTCAATGTTTCCAAAAGCCAAAGACACTAATGTGGAAGAAATTACAGCCAACATCTTCACCCCTGTCAACCTATCTTCACAATCCAAACCTGTCAAAACCTAACCTAAACTTCTAGGAATGATGGAGGACTTGTTTTTGTTTTTATTGTGTGAATTCTAGATGATGTTAGCTTTGTAAATTTCTATGAGTTTTGAAAAAAAATCAATGGATATGCTTTTTGTTTCTGAGTTGTTCTTTGGAAATGCCATACTTGTGTGATTGTGAAAACACTTAGGGTAGATGACCAAGACTCAATAACATTGTTTCTACACAAATTCCCTTACCTTTGTGCATTACAAGCCTAAAAGTCCTGGATGATCCTGAAAGGTTTTGCTTAAAACAAGTCACTTGTTGATAGTAGCATTTTGTTCATGCATTTCTTGCTATTTTTGCCATTTGTTAAGATCCATGCACTGAATTATTCTGGGAAGGATTCTGACACCTTAGAAAATTTGAGAGTTTGTTGTGAGTGAACCACTTGGGAAGGTTTGGATCAAAGCTAATGAGTGGTCTACAATGCTTGCTTGGATATTCTAAGGTTTGTTCTTCTTTATACTTGACAGAAAACTTTTCTCAATGAACTTGCTTCAAAGGCTTGAATGAGATGTTGCTTGATAGGTGTTGACTGAATGAATTAGGCATGATCTTAGGTTGCTTGATGTACCAACTTGCTAGGGACCAGCAAATTTCTAGTTGGTGGGTGTGATTGGCACTCAATAGTGCCAATATGTGAGGTTAACATCTTTACTTTGTCATGCATTCAATGATTAAAATCCTAGAATTGGTTGAAATTTGTTGAAACATTGAATTTGGAATGACAAATGAATACTCAGGTTTTTAACTTGTTTTGGAGAAGTGTTATGTGTGCCTGAGCTATTTTACAAGTGGCTGAAATGAAATGGTTTACTCAAGGAAATCAAAGGGTGAACTCCCGGAGGTTCATCCCAATTCCCGATAGATGGTGAGCAAGGAGCAAGAAGGAAGCCTGAACTCTCGGTAGAAAGCTCCAAATGACCGAGAGTTGGAAGACAGAATGAAGAATGGAAAGGCTGAATTCCCGGTAGTTCACTCTACCATGACCGGGAGTAAAGAAGCCAAGTGTTGTGCATGAGATGCTGCAGGTGAGATTCCCGGTAATTGGTTTCTCCAATTTGCCGATGGAATAGATCATTGCAAGAAAAAAAGAATTTAACTCCCGGTAATTGGCATCATCAATCACTCGAGCAGGCACTTGGGCAGAAATGAAATTCTGTGGAATTGAAAGGGGCTTGGCTGCAATTTTGGAGGGGATCCCTAGGGTTACTATATAAAGGAAGAGATTTTGTTTTAGGAATACACATTCTTACTTTTACATTCTCAGTAAAAAGTAAAGTAGAACGTAGGGAATTTGGAGGTTAAGCAGTTTTTGGATTTTCATTCTTCTTCTTCTTCTTCTCGTAGATTTTCATTTCCAGCAGTAGACAAACTTAGTTGTTCTCCATTTGATTTTAATTTGCAGTTGGTAATTGAATTTCTATCTAAATTGAATTCCTGTTTCATTCAATTATGAGTTTCATTGTTTTACTTTGTTTCTCAGTAGAATTAGGATCCATGGGGGGCTAAATCCCTTAGGATCTAATTCAAGAATCTGAGGTGATTGAATTGCACTTGATCTCTCTCTCTCTCAATGCACTAATTCACTGATTCATGAATTGAAGGTTAGTTTTATGAAAATTTGAACTCACTTTATTAATTGATTTTGAGTTTGATACGTTGTTGACAATCAATAGATTGGCACATAGTATGCTTACACAAAATCAACCTCTCAGTGGTTTACAATTCCTATCATAGATTAATCCATCAATGCTAATTTCTGGTTGATTGAATTTCCATGCCTATCTTTCATAATCATCCTAATGTTAGGTGGATGAATTCCTCTTTTCATTCATTAATTTTAATATCCAATTTTTTTACCCAGTTGATTTGAATTTTAATCCAGAAATCTGGACACTCAAACCATCCTAAATTTTCTTTTCTTAGAATCCACACATAAGCACTGTTTGAGGAAAAATTGAAATCTCCCAAGTCCTTGTGGAGATGACCTGGCTATTTACCAGAATTATTATGCTTGATTGACAACTCCTTTGAATCATGTCACTTGCACTTGGGTGTTTGATTTTATTTTCTGATTTGGACTTCCATTGAACCCACTGTTTTTAGAGTTAATTGCACAAATAGGTTTTGTGCCAAGCATTATTCTGAAAATTTTCCCTTTGATCTGCTAATTTTCTCTCGAGAAGAATTCCGCGGTCACAACTTTCCATCAGTAAATGTCTGTCTTTTCACCGAAAAGCCATAAAAAATGTGTCGCGTCATTCTGATGTCGGCTCGCTCTGTTATGCTGATCTGAACAAAATAAATCCCCTGGGCAACTAAATTCCAATTTTTCAACATTCATCACAATTTGATATGTCGTTGCTTCAGGAATGATTTTACCGTCGCATTGATGTTGAAACTTGAATTTTTGGATCTCCGAGCACCAGTCTACCCATACCGACTTAAAATGTATCTTTAGATGCTGATTTTTGCTGTTTGGACCATGTTCTTTCCGAACCATTCATTCGCTTTGCAGTTTTTGTTCGAGTAATTCCCCGTTCATGAATTTCAAACATATCTTTAAAATTTGAGATCTGTCGCTTGTCATTTGGTATTTGTTCGGCTGATTCGGACAGTTCGGTTACACCATAATTGCATAATTGATCATTCCGGGCTTCGATTTTCTGATATTTGGCAGTGGGTCAAAATGGGGTATCGACAGCATTAAAACTAGAAATATCGGAAGATAACACATCAATAAATTGAATATTCATTGAATAATTATTTTTAATGCTATTTTTTATATCACGCAATTCTTTTTCTAATTCTAGTATCTTGCTTCTAGATTCCTCAAACATAATCCTATACTCATTCTTTTCCTTTTCAAGCATGTCATATTTGTCGGCCAATTCTATATAATAATTGTTATTTTATTAAAGATCTAAGGAGAGATTGGTGACTTTTTCATTAAGATTATCTATATTACAAGTTAAATGAGTAGAGGAAGAGCATTCCACATGGGAAGTAAACGCATTGATATTAATGGAATCACTAGAAGCAATATCATAATCACAAGGAATGTTCTAAAATTTATTTTCTTTATTAAGCTTAGATTCACATTCCCAATAGTGATGACCTATGGATTCGCAAATAAGGCATACTAAATATTTTCTCATTTTAGGATCACAAGTGTACTACCCTACACCATTCTCATTCGAATCCCTAGGGTCAAGATAGTTTAAGATCATTATATCAAAGTATACAGAGCAGCAAGGATCCAAATATGGTATCTAAACCACAAATAAAGCAAGTGAAAGAATAACCTTGCACAAGTAAGGATCTAACTCAAACGATTAGGCTTATGAAAAGCAACCTTACTCTGATACCAATTGTAATGAAACAATTGGTGAGCAAGAAAAAGTTCTTATTAGAGCATCAGGCTCTGATACCAATTGAAATTTCACGGAAGCTTATGGCACTACCTAGAGGGGGGTGAATAGGTTGCCAATTAAAATTTACTTGATAATATAATGGATTTACTCTTTCAATTTATTATTTAACTCAATAAAGAATTTCAATTACTTGAAAATAAACTAGTGAAATATTATGAGTGATTAATAATATGATTCTCTTTTTACAAAATAATCTCAAAACTCCTTAATTAATTTAAGCACATGCACCTTGTGATAATTATGTGTAACTAGAAATAATCTCTAAAGTGTAAGATAAGTGAAACAAACACATGTGCAAAAGAGTGTAAGGGAGAAGAGACAAGCAGTGACACAACACAAGATGTATAGTGGAAACCACTTAGGCATCAATCGATCCCTAAGTATAAAACCACTTTGACCTAGTCTACAATCCACTAGAAACAACAGAGGTTTAGGATACAAGAGTTATCGAGCTTATCCACCAATCCCACCTAACTCCTATCCAAAGCTCTCCGAGCCCCTTCTGCTGTCCTCTAGAAACCATAGTGCCCAGCACTGATCTCCGACTCTTGATCGGCTCCGGAGTGCTCCGGCCAAGTTGACAAGGACAACCAACAAAGAACGTGTGCGATACGAACGATCAAAGAAGAACCAATAACTAGACAACGAGGTGGTAGTAGAGTAACCAACAAAGGAGTAGAACTAAGCACTAGTATAAGTTCCAAACTCCAATGCACAATAAGATATAGTTATTCAAGGCAAGTAGCCCAAAGAACAATTTCCTAAGGAATAAGTTCAAGAACATTCACTACTATGAATAAGTTGGAATGAAGGTAGATGTACCCAAGGAGAAATTTGTTAGAATACTTCAAATCAACCAATAACACAATCTCAAGTGAATAACTAGGGCAAGCAATAAATGCAATAATAGAACCCCAATAAGAGATTGATCACAAATATATTCACCAAGCCAAAATGGCCAAGGGCAAAGCACTAGGCTAAAGAATAACCCAAAGTGAAATATATTTATACAAACTCTCAAAAATCACAAGGGCAAGGGTAAAAGCACAAGTCTTGAATATAACCCTAGGAGAGTTTAGACAATGAGTTGTAGGTACTCTAAAACCTATAAGGTTCAAGGGACAAAGCAAAAATCTTGAATATACTCTCAAACAGAAATACTACAACCAACCTCACAAACTCAAAGACATTAGGGTCAAGCAATAGATTGCGATAGAGAAACCCTACAAAGAGATTAGAATAAGATAAAGATATCCCCAAAATCAAGAAGATTGGTGGGAAAAGGTATTTATCCCAAGAGATAATCTACTATCCAAATTTACAATCTTGAGGAATAAGGGCAATGGATATGAACACTACAAGAATAGCCTAAAACAAGATTGATAACACCAACTCAAGAGATTAAGGCTAGAACAATGAATACCAGTGGGAATAACCCTAAGTGAGTATGGTGGGATACAATCCTAGATTATCCTAGGACAACAACAAGAACCCAATGAACAATATAGCCCTAACTCTCAAAGTCACAAGGAATTACTTCTATACTAACCAACTCTTGTCAAGAACAAAGCTAAAGAACTAGATCATAGATCTAAGAACTAGCTACAAACTTAATCTATCAAACCTTGTAAGTTAATCTAATACACTAGGGTATATAGATTAAACGATAGAAGATTTAACAAAGAGAGATTAAGGAAAAGACAAGAGTAATCAAAAGGTTTATCTTCAATGTGGACCAACAATGGAGAAAGACTTGGAAGAGCAGCCACCAAGAAAAAAACCATAGAGTTTTTCTTAAGGATGAGTTCTTGTATATTCTTTGCTTAACTTAAAAATGATTTTTAAGTGTTCCTTATATACCTAGAACACCTAAAAACGATTTAGGGATAATTAGGAGGCTTTAGGATGACAAAAATGCCCTTAAGATGCTCCTCCAACGGTCAAGAATGATAAAAATCCGATTAAAATTTCTGCTACAGATTAAAGATATCGGTATCTTTAGGTTAAAGATATTGGTATCTTAGTTGTCTGATGGATCAATGAAGAAAAGCTGAGAAGTAAAACGGACAAAGATATCGCATTGATATATCGGTATCTTAGAAAATCACTACGGTATCTAAGGAATAACATCAAACTCAAGAGAGAACAGAGGCCTAAGATATTAGTATCTAAGGATTAAAGATATCGGTATCTTAAGACAGGCACAAGATACCACAGTAGATATCGCAGTGAAGAGGCACAAGATATCGGTAACTAAGGGTTGTGATGAAAATCTAAGGAAGAACCAAATAAGGCCTAGAAGGAACAACAAATGATCAAATATGAAACAACAAAGAATTAAATGAATATCTAGGATAAGAATGATCCTTGAATGAACCTTTGAATGCCGAGAAAATACCAATTTATTGCCGAATAGCCGCATCCGAATCTTCAAAGCTTGGAAATAGGAGCATCTACTTATGCTACCCCAAACCAAACTAAAAATAAGATCAATAAAAGATTATATACAAAGATTCTACCAAAATTGAATCGGTTCTGGAAAACAGCCAATGTAATGCCCCGTCCCGCAGGGACCAATTTAATGATCCGGCGGACCCAGCAACGTTACCAAAAACAACAGAAACAGAAAAGACAGAATAGAAACAGATAACCAGAAACAGATACAACAGAAGAGACAGAAACAATAGAGAACCAGAGAGAGATAATCTAAATGAACATGCATGATATAAATAACTGAAAACTGCAGAAATAACCAATGTGCTGACAAACAGAAATAAAAACTAAACTCAGCAAACACGCTGACCAAGTCTCCAACAAAAACTGAAACAACCAACTAAGTAACAGAATCAGACACTGCTACTAATAGAAACAAAACTGCTAACAACTAAAAGTAAAACACCAGAACCACTGAACAGAACTGCGCAGCTATCCAAACTCATCCAGCTAAACTCCAAGTAGTGGACCAGACTGCTCAGCTATTCAAATCTGCACTTCGACCAATGCTCATATATATACAATGCAGGAATGTGTTAGCTTACTGAAAGTACTGTGTCAAATAAAAATAAACTGAAACAACAGATACAGATATTTAAAAGCCGAAGCAAGACAGAACAGATTATACTAAACAGGCTGAATTATAATAACAGAAATCTATCAACAGAACGTGCCCAAGCACAGCAGACAATAATCTAAGTACAGAGGGTAGTTTCGTGAATCCTAGGCATCACACACACCTTACTACAGATTTTATTAACCACAGAAATTATGTTTCACTTTTCTACGTAGTATACCCGACATATCAACGCAATGGCGCAAATATACTACTCCGTAATATATCCGAGGTATCAACGCAACCCCACGATATA
Organism: Monotropa hypopitys; assembly: GCA_002855965.1. NCBI lineage: Eukaryota > Viridiplantae > Streptophyta > Magnoliopsida > Ericales > Ericaceae > Monotropa > Monotropa hypopitys. The sequence goes on from NMUG010003002.1 coordinate 12,794, forward strand.
TCACCTTGCAAGGGTATTACTTGCGAATGACATTTGTATGCCCAGAACAACACATCCACTGGCCAATGAGGCACAGGACCCAGAATCCCTATTTAACCTTTTTAGGTATCAGAACCACAGATCTTCCAGAATTAATAGATTAGCAGAAATACGAGATTATCAAAATTTCCTCAAAGTACAGAAAGTGTCTCGTACAACCCTAGCAAGATTCTAGGTGTTCTATATACAGAAGAACATACAGAACAGATATCAAAACTACTAGAAAACCAGCACAACAGGTATCCAATCCATATAACTGAAACCACTCGAAAATTCACAGAAACTCTACAAGTAAGAAACATGAAAAGTCCACAGAACTAAAAGTAAAACTAGCACACTCACCCATGGGTTTTAACTCATTTTCTTACTATCGGATATTGCTCGGATGATTGCATACAGAACATTCCCCTGTTATTGAAGAAAAACCCATTAATCCGGATAACTCAATAACTCAAATATTTCTAAGTGATAACAGAACATTAAATAATTTAAGTTTTCAGCAGAATTAACAAAATTTTAGATTAATATAACCTTTCCAAAACATTTTTCTAACAAACCTAATTTTCTGTCAAAAATAACACTGGCCGGTAGCAAGCCGGTATGCAAGCGGCATACTGCCCGGCATACCGCCCGGCATGCCGGTCGGCATGCCGGTCCTTCAGAAAAATCACAGAAACAAGCAGATTCTCACCAATTTTCAAGAGTCGATTACGCTATCAAAACGGAGTTGTTTTCAGAAACTTAAAACATGAAATATTCTTAAAACATGTTAAACTATGACCCTTATAAATTTCCAGAACACGATTTCATGATTTGGACCAACTTTGGCCAACCGGTATGGACCCGGTATGGGTCCGGCATGCCGGCCGGCATGCCGGTTCCTTACAAAAATCATAGATTTGACAGATTTTTGTCATATTTTACAACAACGATTTCAAATCCTTAACGACATTATTTTCAGAATATTTATCATGAAATATGTTCTACTAGACATGTTCTACAAGTTCCATAAGATAACAGATCGAGAATTCATGATTTGGAGGCCAAACAATCAACCGGTATACGACCGGTACGACACCGGTATACCGCCCGGTATACCGGCCGGTGTACCGGCTCGTACAGTAGAAGGCAGAAACCAAAAATCTGTTTAATCCCAAAACGCGATTTCTTAATTAAAACTCATAAAACTTCGATTTAAAGACTTCAAATCAGAAAAATCAAAGCATGTAAGATGTAGTATACATTTAGGTTCATGTCATATTCGAATTTGAGCATTAACAAACCACTTTTACTCAATCAAAATCGTGATTTTTCAACCAAAAACACTTTAAATAGTCACTAATTATGATTAGTGTGAAAACTCAGATCTAGACTAGATTAAGCACGAAATTAATAAAGTAAAAACATAGGGATTACCTTTGATGTGTTAAGAACAACTTCTGTGAAGAGTTGTTCTTTAAAAACCTTAATCGAAGGTGTGATTTCTTGAAATTTTCCAACCCCCTTCTCGTAATCCTCTCTAGAGCAATATAGTCACCCTTGGTTGATTATATCTAACCTAATGGCTAAAACCTACTTATATACTGACCTAATCAGGTCTTAAGTTCGTTTTACCCAATTGCCCCTCACTTAACTCCCAATTTTCCCTTACAAGCCATCACATTAATTCAAAATGCAATTATATATATCTTTTACACATAAATGTTTAAAACACTTAAACAAATTCATAAAAATCCCAAAAAATACTAATTCCACCATTTATTTATTTTTTTAATTACTTAAAATATTTTTCGGATATATTTTTAATAAATAAAAATATAATTTATTCGGGACGGGTGTTACAACCAACATGAAAAACCAGTAATAAAACCTAATAACTCTTTTGATATTGATCTTGACTCACCTGGTACTACATTGAATTCGTCAATGCGTAGGAAATGGTGTCGTATACTCAATCCCATTGATCTCGTCAATGTGTAGAAATTGATAACTTATGAACTATACTCCTTGATTTCATCAAATTGAGCTTTGAAAGGAATTGGAAACCTATTGGTCTTATCTCCTTGATTTTGTCAAGTTGGGCTTTTGAAAATGGTTGGAAACTTATTTGTCTAAGCCGAGTCATTTGAAAGAATTTGATTTGGACAACCTCGTCACTTCTTTTTCTAGGCACTTGATTGTCTGGTTCTGAGACCTGATAATCTCTGCCAAATTCTCGTCTCTGATCAATCTGGATCTGGGTGGAGACTAAGAGTATTGCGAATGAGATCGACTATCTCTTTCCTGGGAGTACTCTCCATCCCTGCTGTCTAAGTCCCTATATTTGGGATAGTCGTCATGGGTCCTCTATAGGTCTCTGGCGCCTCTAACAGGGACTTTGGAAGTCCTTGCTAGGCTAGGAATGCCTCTACGATTACCCTGGATGCGAGACTGAGCATTTCTATTCTTCTTGGG
>NMUG010003003.1:0-15284 GCA_002855965.1 Monotropa hypopitys
CATCAAGGCACCACAATATAAAACCTCTAATGTATAGCGAAAGATTTAACTATCACTAACCTAATTGTAATAGCTCCAGAAACTATTAACCTCAACAAGAACAAGGCTACATTCCCTGAAAAGTAAAGTGACTACTGTAAGGACCGAAGGAAAAGCAACAATGCCCGGCTGACCTAGTCAGCTTCACGTCGGCCCGGTGTTCACAGAAGGGTCGACTCCAGCGGGCGCTCGGGGATCATTGGCCGGCGGTTGAGTTTCACGATGCTCCGGTCGGCCCAAGATCTTGGGGCTTCGGCAATGCCTTGGGGACATCAACCTTTGTGGTCTGACACGCGTGGTCCTCGTCTGCAGCAAAATCCTCCTTGAGGACAGTGTCCCGGGATCCCCGCACACAATATTGATGCACGCAGGCTGACAGGACAGCTTTATCTTGACCCGAGGCAGTTGGGCGGCTAAGTTGTCTGCCACGCGCCTACAAATTCAGTTAGACGCTCTGCACGAGTCAGTCTGGTCCGACAGCACGCGCACCGAAGCGCGTAGCGGCAACGCGCCGATGCACTACAAATACAGGCCATGGGGCAAGAGAGGTACATAATCTTTACTACCCGAAGCTCTATCCATCTAACTTTCTCTCTCTAAGATCATCACCTAACTTTATCATCGGAGGGTTCACCGACGACTCCGGCTGGTAGCCTAACGTTTGCTCCCTGTGCAGCTAGGTTGGAAGTTCATCTCTTTGAGCCGATGGTCATACTTGCGGGGCAAAGGAAGACAAACCCACCACTTCAATTGGAGACTCCGCTGGGGAAGTCTTAAGCCTTCACAATCGTCCATCCATCTTGTCCGGATAATGACTTCCAAGGTTATCAACACTCCCAAAGCCAAAGGCGCCGACGACCGGCGTACGGAGAGTAAGGGCAAGAACATTGCTGAGGGAGGTAGCGTCTCTAAGCGTACTCACCCTGAAGATCTCATCTATGACACGCCATCTTGTCCCAGCCCTCCAGTCAAGCTAACCACAAAGCAGTTCATCAGGAAGCTCCAGGTGGACCTAGAGAAGAGAGATGATCAGATCGATTCCCTTCGGCTGGAATTGGACCGCTTGAGGGAGGCCGCCGAACCAAGGGCCGACCCAGGGGACAGCACATCCAGCCCGAAGGGTAGGAGCTACCGAACTCCCTCTCCCAAGAGAAGCAGATTCTCCAACGAAAGGACGTCAGTGCACGAATGCCTCGGCAATAGGGAAGAGGTGTCCTCAGGTCGGAAAGGTGGAAACAGGGGCCGTAGACGCCGCCCGGTGCCTAACCGATGGAGAAATTGTCCTCTTGAAAAGAGTCGGCAGAGGTCAATCCACGACAGATTGGGACCGAACCTAGTGGTACCGCCCAGAAGATCGCCGCCGAAGGAGTACCGACTCCTTGACCATCATGGAAGCCGTCATGATGATCGGCTCTCCCGCTCGGAGCAAGAAGTGTCACAACGGTCACGTCGCCAGGAGGATGACCGACATGAAAGATTGGTGTGTTCCCCATTCACTCCTAATATTGAGGCAGCAAGGCCTCTTTTCGGCTTCTCATCCCCCAAGTTCAATAAGTACGACCCAAAGACCGACTCCTATACTCATCTCGTCCACTACCGACGGATGATGTCTCTCTACTCCAACGATGATGCCTTAATGTGCAAAATGTTCCCCTCCAGCCTTGGGGATGTCGGACTTCTTTGGTTCGACCGGCTGCCGAAGGGATCCATTGCCTCCTAGAGGGACCTCTCTTCAGTCTTCTTAGCCCGCCTTGTTACCAGCTCGAAGCCGAAGAAAGAGGTGGATTTCATGCTCGGCCTCAGACGAGCAAGGTCTGAATCCCTGCGTCAGTACACGGCCCGGTATTGGGATCTCTATAACGAAATTGAAGAGTGTGACCAAAAGATTGTCGTTACTTCCTTCAAGCTCGGCCTGGATCATACCAGTCGAGAATTCGAGGACCTCATGCTATTCCTTCCTACCACCATGAATGAGCTCAGGTCCAGGATTGAGCTGCATGCCAAGCTAGAGGAGGCAAAAGAAGAAAGGAGCAAATCAGAAGCTCGCTCCAGCAACTAGAACAGCAGCACTCCAGCCAGGAGAAGGGAGGCAAATACCGTACAGACGGTAAACCGACGAGCTCCCAAACCGTATGAATTTGTTGCTCACACAACAGTATTCAAGGAGCCACTTTATATCCTAATCCGGAAGATTGAGAAGGAGTCGTGGTTTCGATGGCCGGAGCGTAGGATGGGAGCCCCTAGGAAGCACAACGACAGATTCAGATGCTCCTACCATAGAGAAAAGGGACATCTCACGGCCAGCTGCCGAGCGTTCATGGATTTCCTTGAGGAGATGGTAGCTGCTGGCCATCTGAAGGAATATGTCGACAACACCAATAGGATATACCATTTTATTGGTTTTAAGAACACAATTCTCAACCCAAGGATTCACTGAACATATCTCGATGAACACTACATTACTCACTGGCCATTAGTCATCACCCAATTTTCCCCATTTTACTTCCTCTCCTCATTATGTGGTTTAGCACCATCATTCTCACCGCCCAACCTTCATAACTCAACTCCCAATACACTTCACACTGCTACAACCCAATATATTTGTTTTCCACAAATTCGAACTTGCTTATTTCAGGACCACTATAATGTTTCCCCCAATTCCACAATTTTCCTCTTGCTCCTTCTAGTTACAATCTCCAAGCACACCAAATTTCATTTTTCGAAAGAAGCCAAATAAACAGCCCCTCCCGACATCCTACCATTCCAAACCTTCCAACTCTTTTTCTTCCCAATTCACTCATTCTAGTATGTTTGAACAAACCCCAATTCTTGCCTCAAATTTCTCCACTCTCATTTCCATTTGCCTCGAATATGCAAACACTTCATCTAGCACAAGCCCAATCAGAACAATCAACGTGATCCACGGCATGGTGGATCGCAACCGAGAAGACAGACTTCGTGCCGAGATGAAACAGACGGTCGCAACAGAAGTCATGACCATCCAGCCTAGGCCGAAGAAACCCAGATCAGGCTCCAAATACTCCATCTCCTTCTCCGACAGTGATTCTGACAGGGTGCAACATCCCCACGACGACGCATTGGTCGTAACCCTCCGCATCGGTCCTTGCAACGTCTGGAGGATCCTGGTAGATCCCAGCAGTTCTGTCGACGTAATGTATTACCCCCTCTTCAAGAAGCTGGGATTCAAAGAAGCAGACCTAGAGCCAACCGACGTGCCTCTTGTCGGATTCAATGTCGCATCTGTCTGGCCTCTTGGCAAGATGGTGCTCCCGGTATTGGTCGGCTCGGTCACCACCAACATAGAATTTGTGGTGGTAGATGTCTCATCTCCCTACAATGCCATTTTGGGCCGAACCTGGGTCCACAGAATCAAAGGGGTAGCCTCGACCTATCACCAAGTCATCAAGTACATCAGCCACAAGGGAGTGGAAGAGCTCCGAGGAGATCAAACAGCATCCAAGCAATGTTACATCGCCGTCGTCAAGGGAAAGGTAACCCCCGAACATATTCACTGGGTGGAGGTTCCGGACCAGCCGATGCTTGAGGATGTCGGTACAAGTGCTTCCGACAAATCAGTGGAAGATCTTGTGACCGTACCTCTGAACATCGATGATCCTGAACGCTTCTTTCTTATCGGTTCATCACTGACCGACGCCGAGCGGGCTGAGATGGTAGAACTGCTCAAGAAAAACCTAGAGGTATTCGCCTGGACACCATATGAGATGCCGGGAGTTGATCCCTCCTTCATTAGCCATCACCTCAACGTACGGCTAGACCACAAGCCAGTGGTTCAGAAGCCCAGACGATCGGCCGTATCTCATACTGACGCCGTCATTGAAGAGGTTGACCGCCTGAAAGAGGCAGAAGCCATCAGGGAGGTTCACTATCCCACTTGGATGGCAAATACAGTGGTCGTTATAAAGAAGAGTGGGAAGTGGAGGGTCTGTGTGGATTACACAAACCTCAATGATGCTTGCCCAAAAGATAGTTTCCCTATGCCGAGAATCGATCAACTGGTGGACTTGACAGTAGGGCATCCAAGAATAAGTTTCATGGATGCCTGCCGGGGCTACCACCAGATAGCTATGTTCGGTCCGGATCAAGAGAAGATAACCTTTATCTCCCCTCGAGGATTATTTTGCTACCGGGTAATGCCGTTCGGTCTCAAAAATGCCAGAGCGACTTACCAACGGATGATAACTAAAATGTTCAGTGCCGAGCTGGGAGATACGGTGTAAGCCTACATTGATGACATGGTGGTCAAGAGCAAGGCTGAGGACCACAACCTGATGGACCTCCAGCATATATTTAGCATCCTCAAGAAGCATCGGCTACGACTCAACGCCTCGAAGTGTGCCTTCGGCGCCAGCTCCGGCAAATTTCTCGGATATTTGGTCACACGCCGGGACATTGAGGCCGACCCACTGCATGTATCGGCCATTCAACGGTTGGAAGATTCGAGGATTCTGAAGGAAGTCCAGAATCTGGACGGTATGGCAGCAGCACTCAATCGATTCATACGTCGGTCCTCAGGTAAGTGTCGACCATTTTACGAAGTTATCAGAAAAAATAGCCATCGACACTTTGAGTGGACCGACGAATGTAAACAGGCGTTGGGCAACCTCAAGGCATATCTCTCATCGGCACTAGTTCTGGCAAAGCCGAAGGAAGGCAAGGAGCTCTATCTCTACTTAGCCGGCACGCCGCATGTAGTCAGCTCGACATTAGTACGACAGGAGGGATAGGAGCAACTCCTGGTCTACTTTTCTAGCAAATCACTAATCGGCGCCGAGACAATGTATCTTCCTCTCGAGAAACTTGCATTTGCACTAATCATTGCCTCCAGGAAGCTTGCACCCTACTTCCAGGCTCACACCATCATTGTTCTGACCGAGTTCCCATTGCGGGCGCTCCTTCATCGAGCCGACTTGTTGGGAAGGATAACCAAGTGGGTCGTAGAGTTAGACAACTTTGACGTCAAGTATCAGCCGAGGACTGCTATCAAGGGGCAGATCCTTACTGAATTCATTGCAGAGTACTCTTCCAGACCGGACCCTCCATCCCCCAATGTTCAGATGATGGAGACTGACGGTCGAAGCATTTCAGAGGCGCAGAAGGGGGCCATGGCAGATTCATGGAAATTATTCGTGGACGAAGCCTCAAACAGCCGGGGAAGTGGTGCCGGAGTAGTACTCATCTCTCCCGACGGTCTTATTCATGAGCATACCCTTCGGCTCAATTTTAGCACCTCCAACAACGAGGCAGAGTACGAAGCCCTAATTGCCGGACTGGCCGCTGCCGAAGAACTTAGAATTCATAGCATGGCCATCTTCAGCGATTCCCAATTGGTCGTTAACCAAGTTACCGGCGAGTATGAAAGCCGAGACGACCGAATGGGAAAATACATGGAAAGAGCCAGGAACATGATATTGGGGTTTCCAGACATCCACATCCAACAGATCGGCAGAGAGCAGAATGCCCACGCCGACGCACTAGCGGGGGTTGCTTCGGCAGTAGAAGCAAAAGAGCCAGAACAATCAGCATCCAGAGTTTGAACCGACCGAGCATTGAACTGCCGTTGGAAGGTCAGATCTTCTACATCAACCAGGGGCTGAGTTGGATCGATCCGATCGTTGCATATCTTACGGATGGAGCTCTACTGATAGACAAGAAGACAGTTCATCAAATCATTCACAAGTCGACTAGGTACTGGCTATCGTCGGACAACAAACTCTATAAGAAGTCATTCTCCGGGCCGTACCTTATCTGTGTGCACCCCACATTGACCGAAGGGGTTCTCCACGAATTTCACTCTGGCAGCTGTGGCACCCACACAGGGGGGAGATCATTGGCCCACTGAGCAATCTCTCAGGGCTATTGGTGGCCGAAGATGATGGAAGAAGCCGAGCAGCTAGTCAAAAAGTGAGATTTGTGCCATAGGTTCTCTCCAATCATCCGGCAGCTTGCCGAAGAGCTCACTCCTCTGACCAGCCCCTGGCCGTTCGCCCAATGGGGCTTGGACATTGTAGGAAAACTGCCGACAGCCCCAGGGGGATTCAAATTTCTCATAACGGCCACAGACTACTTTTCCAAATGGGTCGAGGCCGAACTACTGGTCACGATCGGAGAAAAAGACGTGAAGAGATTCGCTTAGAGAAACATAGTCTCCCGCTTCGGCGTACCTTATGCTTTTGTGTCGAACAATGGCACTCAATTCGTCGGAGACTTGTTCACCAGTTTATGTGCCGAGCACAGAATCAAATTCTACAATTCAACACCACATTACCCCCAGGGCAGTGGACAGGCCAAAGCTTCGAACAAGACGGTCGGCAATGGCATTAAGAAGAGATTGGAAGCTGCAAAAGGAAGGTGGGACGAAGAGCTGTACAGTGTGCTCTGGGCCTACCGAACGACACCCAGAAGATCTACCAGCCAGACCCCTTTCTCCCTAGCCTTCGGTATGGAGGCTGTCATTCCACTGGAGGCCAGGCTTCCAACCATCAGAACCCAATCCTTCAACGAAGAAGCCAACAGTTCAGCAAGGAATGGCCAAATCTTTCAACCGATCGGTTCGGCCTAGAACATTCAAGAAGGATGACCTGGTACTCCGAAAATTCGTCACCAACAAGAAGAAGAGCTTTGATGGAAAACTGGGTCCTAACTGGGAAGGGCCATACAGAATCACAGACCAAGTGGGTACAAGGGCTTACAGGCTAGAGGGGATCGACGGCACGACAATACCTAGGCCCTGGAATGCCACGAATCTAAGGAGATACTACCACTAATTGTAACATTGGCCGAAGTGCCTTAATCAAAATTTTCTTTTGATCAAACAAACGTTGTCTACGGTTGCCAATTATCCACAAAATTGAGCACCCCGTCGGTGGTATTGCCGACGGGTCGGTGGCAGACCCGAAACTTGGTAGGTATCCGGTAGAAATACCGGAGAGCTGATACGGTTGCCAATTATCCTCAAAATTGAGCATCCCGTCGGTGGTATTACCGACGGGTCGGTGGTAGAGCCGAAATTTTGTAGGCATCTGGTAGAAATACCGGAGAGCTAATACGGTTGCCAATTATCCTCAAAATTGAGCATCTCGTCGGTGGTATTGCCAACGGGTCGGTGGTAGAGCCGAAATTTGGTAGGCACCCGGTAGAAATACCAGAGCTGATACGGTTGAGCCGAAGGGCATTAAAACTGAGCACCCCGTCAGTGGTATTGCCGACGGAGCTGAACTAAGGGAAGAGTCCCTAGAGTCAGCACCCTCCCCTAAATAGGGAAGGGAAGTAAGAGTTGGGAATTATCTAAAAATTCGCCAAAGCAAGAATAAATACCACTGTTCATTAAACCAAACTAAGGAATAGGCAAAAGTTTGGAATTATACAAAAAGCCATAGTTCAGTAGAAAGGGAAAAAAGTTACATCAAAAAGCTCAAGGCCGCATGTCGGCCTATGAGCGAAATCAAAAAATAGAAAAACAAAGCTGGTCATGCGTCGGCATGAGAGTCAACGGCATCCTCTTCGACATCGACCGGCAGGCACCCAGGGGTCAGGAGTGAAGTAGATTCCAGAATGGCATTCATGACGGCCAGGTCGTCCTTGTTCCCGGCAGACCGGAGAGCAAGAATCCAGCCCTTCTTGAAAGCCCTCTCCCGAATCTTGTCGACCTGACCCAGGTACACCTGCTCGGCTTCATCATAGACCAGGTCGTATTTGATCCTCTCCAGATGTAGAAGCTCGGCAGTATGAGCCTCTTTTGTGGATTTCAGCTCGACGGCATGTTGGGCCTTGATACTCTCAACCTCGGCCAGCAGCCGTGCATTGTCGGCTCGGAGATTCTCATGGCCTTCAACTGAGCCAACTCTTCGTCCCTCTCGGCCAGTACGGAGCCGGCTTCCTTCAAGCGACCATCCAGTTCGGCTATATGTTCATGAGCCGACGTAAGCTTCGCGATCGCATCGTTGGAGTTGTTCCTGCTGATGGAATAAGAATGGAGGCAACGGGAAAGTCTCTCCTCCAAGCCGACCATGTGAGTCATCACCTGAAAGTATCAAATCAGTCTAGGAATCATTGCCGACACAAAAGAAAGAAGAAAATAAAGCAACCCGTACCTGACTCTGGTACATAGCCAAACTCCGAAAGCAGGCCCTCGGGCTGTTCGGCAAGGCCGCAACGTCCTTCGGCAGGGAGAATGCCTGCATCAACGTCAGCGTCACGTCGGCCGATTCAGTCACACTGTCGTGGGAGGTGGGCCGAACATCACCAAAAATGAGGTCAGGAACCCACGGCTCGGCCGCAACCCCATGCCCAGTAGTAGTGGCAGGAGCAGGATCCTCCACATCCTTCCTCTTCCTGTCAACCGGCGCCACCACGGTTGGAGCTTCCATCCCCGTCACAGCCGCCGCAGACGATGTCTGGGGCTCCACAGGCCCCACTAGCGGCTTTGTCCCTGCCGTCAGGGGCTTCGGTTGGACCTCCTTCGTCGGCCTCAGCACGGTAGTAGGGCCCTTCGTTTTCTCGGCCAGGTTGATGGGCTTGCGTCCGTATTTTGACATTTCTGGTGCTTCTGATGATTGTCCTGTCTCGGTGGAAGATCCTTCCCCGGAAGCTTGAGCGTCAAGGGTGTGGGTGTATGAAGGGATGTAATCCAAAAGCGCTGGAGCCGAGCGTCTTTCGGTCGAAACTCCAAAGCCTTCTTGACCTTATCTAGGTCAGCCTCAAGCTTCAGCGACGGCACCTTGTAAGAATCTGCATAAGTAAATACGTCAACGTGGGACAATAATTAAATTTTTATTAAGAGTCGGTCGACTTACCCAGTACACCGATGGCACGGGGAATGGGGTATTCATTATCCGTCGGCTCGAAGTTGCCGGACACCACCAGATAGTCTCCGGTGTATTTGTGAGAGTCTGGTAGGCCGAGGATGATTTTTTGGAGCTTGGGCCGTCAGCCCAAGTAATATTTCTCCGAAGACTTGTTACAACCGACGCAGTACTGGCCGAAGATGTCTTCAAAGGCCAGAGGTTCCCTCAGCCTCTCGTTTAGTCTGCCCATCCCAGCCAGTATCCGGAATGTATTCACCGTCACTTGCGACAGTGTCAACTCCAACTCGCAGAAGAATCGGCACAGGATGGGATGTAGGGGGAATCTGACCCCTCCCTCCACTACGGCCAAGATGGGAATATGGATATGGTTTGGACCGGGCTCCAGAGCGTCCTGAGCAGCAAGGGAAACTTGCACGTCGGCAGGTATGTAGTATTCTTCTTTGAAGACTTTTACCGCAGCGCCAGAGGCCAGGTGGATCCGAAATTTGTCCCAGCGCTTGGGAGCCATCTGAGAAAGAGTCAAAGAAATCCCATCAGTCTTGTCGGTAATATCGGATCCGTCATCATGGGCATGGAAAACAGAGGGGGTGCTTGAGCATCCAGCTCGAGGGACAGACCACGCCAATAAGGCATCACAGTTAGGGCCAAGTAAGCACTCCGGTGTGCGGCGGCGCGATCAGTGCACCACCACAAGGCCACCGTGAGTCTGGACAGTTCTTCGATTCAGAAATCGTTCAAAACAGATTCAAATGAAAAGGTAAAACGGTAGAATATTAATACGAAGGATCGCGGATCTCACCTGAACTGTTTGTAGAAGAAAGGGCCTGAGATCTATGGGGGATTGTTGGATTTCTGATGGGTCGCCGGAGACACGGGCAGCAATTCCAGAGAACAACAAGAGGGGCAAACCCTTTTCCCCCCAAAGTCCAGTATTTATAGGAGAAGGGAGAGAGCAGGCGGTGGACCGATGCATCCGGAGTCGAGCCGACTCGTGTGAAACATCTCGTCAATTACAGCGCCGACCAACGACAAGCGGCCACGTGTCCCCCTCTTAATCAAAATGACGGTTGGTCTCTCGGGGCTCACGCCGGCGTGGGCCAAATGTCAGATTAGCTGACAAGACGGCCAACCATACGCTGATGCGTGGCATTCCATTTAATGCGCGTAGGCAGCATTATCGGGAACGGTGTCGACGCGTGCTAAACATCAAATTGGCCGACATACGGACCAATCCAACGCAGACACGTGTCATCTTACATATCAGCATTTGGAGCGACGACGAGGATTGTGTCTTCCATTACACACCAGTCGATCAAACAATCCACTGACACAAGAGGTCTCCTTCAATCAACCTTACCTCGGCCTACCAACGCAAGGACCGAAGGAAAACCAACAATGCCCGGCTGACCTAGTCAGCCTCACGTCGGCCCAGTGTTCACAGAAGGGTCGACTCCAGCGGGCGCTCGGGGATCATTGGTCGGCGGTTGAGTTTCACGATGCTCCCGTCGGCCCAAGATCCTGGGGCTTCGGAAATGCCTTGGAGACAGCAACCTTTGTGGTCTGACACGCGTGGTCCTCGTCTGCAGCAAACTCCTCCTCGAGGATAGTGTCCCGGGATCCCCGCACACAATATTGATGCACGCAGGCCGACAGGACAGCTTTATCTTGACCCGAGGCAGTTGGGTGGCTAAGTTGTCTGCCACGCACCTACAAATTCAGTCAGACGCTCTGCACGAGGCAGTCTGGTCTGACAGCACGCGCGCTGAAGCGCGTAGCGGCGACGCGCCGATGCACTATAAATATAAGCCATGGGGCAAGAGAGGTACATAATCTTTACTACCCGAAGCTCTATCCATCTAACTTTCTCTCTCTATGATCATCGCCTAACTTTATCATCGGAGGGTTCACCGATGACTCCGGCCGGTAGCCTAACATTTGCTCCCTATGCATCTAGGTTGGAAGTTCATCTCTTTGAGCCGACGGTCATACTTGCGGGGCAAAGAAAGACAAACCCACCACTTCAACTACAACAACTGGAAAAGCCAAACCGGCTACTACAACTGATTGTAACAAAAGGGCTATCCAGCTAGCCAACAAAACCACCTGATATAACTTCCAAGTCCACTGAAAGGGGCTAACACTGCACCAAGCCTGACTGTAGTGGACCCCAACCTGAAGCCTCCAAGATCCTGGATTTCCAAGCCAAAAGAAAAGAAAGACACAATCAAAAAAATCCAGAGTTTGTTAGATATGACATCTAAACATATGACTAACAAAAGATGAATAAACATGATAAGATAACTGGAATTAAAAGCATAAGGAGAACTAATGTAAGCATTCAAGTAACAATGGTACATACTATTACATTTCTCAAGTCTTGCATAATTATGCCTCCTTTGTTCCTTAAGATTTTCCATATTATTCCGTTCTCGATCTCAAGGGTTATTAAACCATAATTGCCTTATTTATATTTTCACTACTCTATGCCCAAGGAGGGGGACAACTCCAAGGGACTGTCCATACCTATCTCAACGTCTACCACATAAGTGTGTCCTACGAGAGACAATGTACGAAGGGTGTGAATTGCCCTCGACAAATACTCTTTAATACAATGATGTCATTGACCAAAGTAGGTACATGCAATTCCACATAACGAACCATCCATGTACCACATAAACAAAAAAGGTCGACACTTTGTGTTATACTACTAGATACCTAAGAATAGTATGTAAGATTTAACATAGTAAACACTTACAAATCACATAAGCACGTAAGGAAGAATGTAATATAATGCTCCATGCATCTCATGTTCATTTGCATTTATTCTTATCACGCCTTGAGGTACTACTCACTTTAAGTTCTCATTTATTTCAATATTCATTATTCGATGGTTATACCAATCAACGTATACGGCCAACGCCCGTTGGGTCCCCGGCCTTAGCCCCATCTAATTGGCATATCTGCCTTGCAAAAGATGTAATAACACATCCATATTATTTCATTGATACAATGGTTAGGTCACAACGTATACGGCCAATGCCCGTTTGACCCCCGGCCATAGCCACATCGATCACATTTTTCTCATATTTATCATGGTTCTCATACTTTTATCTCATGTCACATTTCACTTAATAATTCATATGCTTGTTATCATTGGCCCATAACATATCTAGCAAGATGCTACAAAATGAGATCTTTGGTGCACACGATAATCCAACTACTATAATGAGATATAACATATATGCACGAACACCACCATAACAAGAAATCATACAAGGGTTCATCACGCTTTTGCTGCGCTGCTCTAATTATTCTTTCCTTAGTTTATTTCATGTATAGCGTTCGATAAAGTATTCACATTATCTATTGATTCCAATGTGTTGATATACTTACCATATTTAGGGGTTCAAGTGATTAACCAAGGACTCCTATGTATCTTCTATGTATGTTGTACGACTAGGTACATTAACCATTCAAGTTTCCTTAACTTAGTTATCATACTCTCCATAGTTAAAGATTTATCCATTTAATTTAAGGTTACCTTAATTAACCATATAAAGAGTTCGCATATGAATAAATGGAATACATATCTAACACAAACTCACCCGGTACCAATGAAGAGTCAAGCAACCTCCTCCACAAGCCTTGGAAGAGTAGATGATCACCTGATACGAATACAAGTGGATTAGGATCCACATAATATACTGGGATCATCTATAAAGGAATCAAACATTAACATTGACCTAGACACCTCAAGGTCTCTAAGGTCTAACCCAACAACTAAAATCCTCAAACACAATTCTTAACCTCAAAGAGACTAAGGCATCAATGTCTCACTTCAATGAAACCCAAAATACTTCCAAAGGTTCACTAATATCCTCCAAACATGGTCCACATAAGTCCA
Source organism: Monotropa hypopitys (assembly GCA_002855965.1). NCBI lineage: Eukaryota > Viridiplantae > Streptophyta > Magnoliopsida > Ericales > Ericaceae > Monotropa > Monotropa hypopitys. The sequence continues at coordinate 12,790 of NMUG010003003.1, forward strand.
AGGGTGAATACCTCAAGACCCCAAAGCAATCATCAAATAATTCTCTTCAAATAGGCTGACTGGTACGGGACTGGTATGGGTCCGGTGTACCGCCCGGCATGTCGGCCGGCATACCGGTTAGAGTAAAATTTTCAAACTTATTAAGGCAGAACCTACTGCCCAAATTCGGCAAAATCCGGTATACCGACCGGCATGCCGGTTAGGCCAAAGTCGCACACTAAAGAAGGAACAAACCTACTAGAGGAAAAATCCAAGGACCGGTAGGGCACTGATATACCGGCCGGCATACCGGCCAGTGTGCCGGTCTTTAATATGGTTCCTGAGCAGAAAGTGTTCTAATGGCGATTTCTACGAACCCCTCTTCTCAAAGTCACTCCTAACTCGTTCTAAAATCCAAAAATCCTAAAACCTCACATCCCTTAACCTCCCACACTATCCTAAGGTCAACATACGTCAATTTCATATCGTACAAACCATTACAAAGCCTCCAATCAAGTGATTCTCTCAAGAACACTCATAAATCCGAAAATTTCCAAAAACCTTTATCTTGGCTTCAATGTTATGAATTTGATTACAAAATTTAGGGAGGATAATACTTACTTGGTGTTTAGTTGATGAGAGAAATAACTCTTTAGAATTCCAAAGCCTCCTTGATCTTCTTCCTCCTTCTCTCTCTATAGAGCTCTCTCTTCCTCTCCAATCCTTACACTCATTCAAGTGCCAAGAACAACCCTAACCCCCTTCCAAATCAGTTTTAATGTTCTTTTACCATATTACCCATCCTCTTAAAACCCATTTACAACTATGCCATGCCTCAAATATACCTAGGCACCCTATATTTTCATATAAGTCACTAAATGACCCAATATACTTAATTAAGCACTTATATCCCCTTCCCTTTTAATACTTTTGCCAATTCTAATATCAACCTTATAACAATTAAATCAATAATCGAAATAATTAAATTAAATCATTAAAGTGGAACGGGTGTGACAACTCACCCCCACTTAGAAAATTTCATTCTCGAAATTGATATCCATGACACATCCTCTAACAATACGCATTCCAATAGCCAAATACTTATAAGTATAATACCACTAATGCATTTCTAGAATACTACTCTTACTCTCGATCCCGACATTCCAAAGAAAATCATGTAGTCCAATTCAATTTTTCAAGACCTTCAATTTAAAGGGACGTTAGCTAGGCGTCCTTCAAACTAGATTTCGAGGTAATTGTTTCGGTCATACACAATTATCTAGGAACATCACAATCAAAAGCACACTACCAACTAGAGGATAAAACCTCATATCATACTTACAATGACATGTAATATATACATTTGCATAAGACTAAACAATTAGTCTAACTATTCCCCAAGGTAATCTAACATGGACACAAGTCATGCCCAGCTCAATGCTTATCGTAGCACTAGCCACATCAATGTAATAATATAAATCAAGTTCATACTTGAACCTTAATCATAGCCTTTACATACAATACCATGGTCTTAAGCAATTCAACAATGTGTAGCCAAATTTGCATGCTTTTATTCTTTCAACAAAACATATAACATGGACATCAATATTGATTCCATCAACACAACACATATGTGTATCCAATATGTTTCCTTGGTATTAAAACGATGTCTAACATGCATCACCAAGCATAACTCATACTCTACCAACTGCTTCAACAGCATCAAAAAAATGATAACATAATTTTCCAATGCATATGCACGATGCAAAATTTTTAAACATGTATAGCCTAATATTCACTTACCAAGTAAATTTTACTGTACAATTGATCATATTTTTCGTCAAGGGTTCGTTCTATCCATACATAGTTACTTCCACCCAAAAAGCGCTCAACCATCATCACAACATGCACATAATTCGCATGTAATAATCATATTCCACTTGCATTACACAACTTCATTCCGTGACACATCACATATATTATCTCTCATGTCCTTGTTCATTTTTATCACATATGATTCATAAAATATATCAATGAAACATATGGCAAGGTTCTCATCTATATTGCACAATTAAACACTAGCAAGAGAAAATATTGATGTCATATAATCATTCACGGAATAGGTTTCTTTTTCATCATTCGTGCTTGGTAATATATGTCAACTCCACACATTATTTAGCACTGCACAATGTTTTTCATGCACTTTAAGCAATATAAGATTTTATCACAAATGTTATTTTTCCACATTATTACTCACACAAGTGAACTATTACATTTTCTCATTACCATCTTTTATCCTTAATGATAAAGATATTCAACTCAAGTAGTTTTCACACTCATTTCCATTGCATGCATCACGTGAGACAACTATATATATAATTAAATCTATCACACATAGATTCGCATGCATATAATTAATTAAAAACGTAACCTGTCACCTGCTATGGTGTGCCATGAACTCCAAGAGAGGTTAAAGTAACCCATCTGTCACGCCCCGGATTTTGTAGCCATTTTTT
>NMUG010003004.1:0-15281 GCA_002855965.1 Monotropa hypopitys
AATCATCTTTAGCTTATGTGTAATCAATTTGAATATATTATGACTTGCATCATAATCATTCCATATGTGGAAATACTTGATGATTCATGATTCCATATGATTAGATTTCCTTAGTTTTACTCTTTAAATCACAAAAACTCAAAAGATCAATGTTAGCAAGGATGAACAACAACTTTTACTCTTCCTTTTTCTTCTATTATTTTTAGATATACTCAAAGGTTTACACTATAAATCCCTATCCCTGTGAAAATCGACCTTGAACTTATGCGAGTATTATAATGCTTATATTGTTGTATTCCTACGCTTGGGAATAAGTAATCTTTACACGCAAATCGAACATCAAAAGTAAGAGCAAACACCTGTAGCAACAGAATACACCGTATCAACCTCGGCTTGCTCTCTTTTTTATTAAGTAAATACCACAATGTGGCATGATCTGTGTAAACTATGATTTTGGAGCCAAGGAGGTAGGATCGGAATTTATCAAGTACAAATACTATTGCAAGCAACTCCTTCTCAGTGGTGGTATAATTAATTTGAGCATTGGCGATGGTTTTGCTTGCATAGTAGATGGCATGGGGTACACGATCAACTCGTTGGCCAAGGACAACTCCGACTGCATAGTCATAAGCGTCACACATGATCTCCAAAAAAAGAGACCAATCGGGTGACCGGATGATAGGAGCTATGGAAAGCATACCCTGAAGGGTCTCAAATGCATGGAGACAAGCAGAATCAAACACAAACGACACATCTTTGGCGAGTAAATCGCATAGAGGTTTGGAAATCTTAGAGAAATCCTTGATGAACTGTCGGTAAAATCCTGCATGTCCCAAGAAAGAGAGGATGTGCTTGATAGTGGAGGGGGAAGAAGTTTGCAAATGAGGTCCACTTTGGCATGATCAACTTCAATTCCCCCATTAGACACTATGTGTCCTAGCACAATCCCCTCTCGAACCATGAAATGGCTTTTTTCCCAGCTCAGCACAAGGTTAGTATCCATACATCGTTTCAGCACACAATGTAGATTTTGGAGACAACCATAAAAAAAGTCTCCAAAGACAGAAAAATCATCCATGAAGAGTTCTAAAAATTTCTTCACTATGTCCGAGAAGATAGCCATCATGCACCGCTCCACTGGGTCGACGACCACTTGATTGTATCCGGAGTATCTGTCCAGAAAACAATAGTAGCTTCGGCCCGCCAAACTTTCTAGAATCTGGTTGATGAATGGAAGGGGAAAATGATCCTTCTTCATCATAGAGTTCATGTCACGCCCGTCTTAATTTAATATAAATTAAATTGAACAATTAAATATTATAATGAAAGTGGAAGAGAGAAATAATATTTGTAAATATTTAAAAGGAATTTTTAGTTAATCAAAAATAAGGTTTTTAAGTATATATAAGTTTATATAAAAAAACATTTGGATATAATTATAAGTGAGGGGCAAGGAAGAATTATTAGCTCTTATAGGTGAGGGAAAATGGGTCATTAAGTCTTAAAAATTGTCATTAGGATTGAGGGGGGAGGTTATTCTCCTAACACTTGTGCTTATACTCTAAGAGAGGCTTGAGAGAGAGATTAAGGAAGGAGGAAGAGAAGATTAGCAATTTTCAAGAGGATTGGATTACTTTTGGACGAAAACTTCTCTTCAATCTTGTTACTAACATTGGTAAGATCAATTTCCCTAACTTTGATTTTTAATTTTGGTTAGATTAGGGCTAGATTAGTGGTTTATGCCTAATCTTGTTTTTGGGTAAAACATTCCTAGATCTACTTGAAATCTATGGTTTTGGGGTGGATTTAGATGAGGATTGTGTCCTAGATCAAAGTATGTAGAGTACCCTTATGTTTAGAACACATTGTTAGAAGGAAATTTTAGGATTTGAGGTCCAAAAATCGAAGTTTAGTGATTGAGGATTAAGGAAATTGATAATTGCCAAAAGAAACTGCCCAGATTCTCTCAAGCGAAGCATCCAGTGAACTTTTCGCTCAAGCGAAGCGTCGAGCGAACTGTTTTGGCCAAGTCTCTGGAGTCGAGCGAACTTTTTTGCTCAAGAGAAGTGTCGAGTGAACTTTTTTTCGCTCGAGCCAGGGTCGAGCCAAGGTTGAGCCAGGGTTGAGCCAAGGTTGAGCCAGGGTTGAGCCAAGGTTGAGCGAAAATGGGAAATGGGACTTTTTGGAGGAATTTTGTTAAGCTTTGGTTAAAAACATTTATGGAAGATATTATAGAACAATTGAGGACCCTAATGAACAGTTTAAAATAGTTATATATTTAATTGGTATATTATAAGCCCAAATCATATCAATTATTGGTTTAATGCCATGATATTGATTCAGGTGAGGAGCCAGGACCTTCCAAGGCTATGAAGTAACTTTTATTGTGATTCTCGCACATAAGGTGTGTGTGTAGATTCCCTTCTATATATGTGCTTTATTTATAGGTGAGTTAGTGTGGAGTTGTTGTGTGTATTCACCTGGTTGCAAAAATAAAAGGTTTTTAATTGTCTCTTATATGATAATTGTATGAGGTTATCTGTTTTTTCTTACTTACACGCAAGCATGGATAAGAGTGAGATATGTTATTATTTTGCATTGGGCATGATTAGTAGGGTGTTACTTAAGCTATCGGCATGATTAATATGTTGTGTGTTTATGCTTTGGGCATGTTTGAGATGATGTTATTTATGCTTTGGGCAAAATGAGTATCTGGTATTTATATGTTGAGATTCACATATCTGTTGTCTTGTTATTATTTAGAAGAGAACGATGTGGAAACACGAATTGCAAATCTAAGAAGAGAAAGAAGAGGATATTACCCTGGGCATACTCAAATGAGTTGTTAGACCGAGTATGGGTAATGAGAGAGTAAATCCCTGGGGGCATGCCTTGTAAGCTACTAGAGCAGAGAATTGATACATAAATAATTACTAGAAGAGAAGTACTATGGGTACTAAAAACATGAATATATGGACAATTACATATTTACGTGATAGACGGGGGAGAGACACCACCCCTTGGACCATTGCATGATTACGTGATAGTTGGGGAGAGATACAACCCCTTGGTTACTTGTTCTTTACTTGTACCTTACTTGTATACTGTGAGTTTTCTTTACATATCAAAGTGCATATATAATTGTTGTATCTGACACTCCTGGATATCTTTTGCTTGTTTTTGTTTTGCAATCTATATCCAGGTAAGGGAGTTTAGCTTGTTCACCTGCAAGCCATTGCCAAGAGGATTAGCTATTGGAGAGAGGATAGTTGTGGTACTCCTTTTTGGCAGATTTCTTTTTAGTTCTGTCTACTCTAGAATAATGGGTTTTGTGTTGAGACTATTGGCATTTTTGTAGTGAGAGTTGTTTGAGCTGTTGACTTATGTTATTTAGTTTTGTGGTAGTTTTTCTTGGTACTATTGTTTAGATTGGGAGTTTACTTTGGGATTTCAGTTTTTAGTATTTCTGCTGCAATATTATTATTGTTGGTTCGACGAAATAGTTTTAAATGTTTCACTTGGGTTTGGTTTTGGTGCGTGGTTAGTCATGTATTCATTGCCAATTTATATATTTTTATTATATTCTGGAATGGGTCGTGACAGTTCAGCTTGGTATCAGAGCTCTAGGTTATTAGATTCTGGAGTTAAGAGTGTTTGAGGACTTGAGGTGAGAGTTAGGATGGGTTGGGAGTGTGTATATTCTGGGATTATTATGCGTATTACTTTGACACCCATGCAACTACCTTAAAATCCGATTTAAGAAGTGCCTGATCAAAGTATTTTCAAATGGGAAGTCTTGGGCAGTTAAACGGAAAAGCATGATATATCAGAATACTGAGTCTAGGTTGAGTTGAGGAGGGAGTAAGAAGTGTGATAGAAGAGTGTTTGGAAAGTTTAAGAATCAATAGAAGGCATGGCTTGGCAAGTGAACCATAAGGCTAAGGACACTTAGTTGTTGTATGATTGTTGCACATTATTATGATATGTATTGTATTGCAATTTTTATGTATTATTGATTTCTAAAGAATCTTTTGGATAATAAGGAGAGTATAATGGAGAATGTTGAGGATGCGGCTTCTACCGGACCTGCAGAGGGAGAGGTGAATCAACCTCCTGCACCGAGGATTCCACCTCCAGTTGTTCCTGAGAATCGAGTAGAGGCAGCTATGGATCAGTTTTTGGAGAACCAGACTTCATTTATACAGTGGCAGACTGTGTAGAGAGAGGAAGCCACAGGAACAAGCCTGCTTGAGAGATTTCGTCAGATGTATCCAGTAGAGTTTGGGGGAGCAGTGTCTCCCACTATAGCAGAGGAGTGGATGAAGGGAGTGGAAAGAGTGTTGTGGGCTATGGGAGTATCAGATGAGAAAAAAGTCAATCTAGCGACTTTCAATCTGAAGGGCGAGGCCCTAATCTGGTGGGAGGCATATGGCCGCCATCTTACGACAGTTGAGGAAGGAGGAGTTCCTAGGGTTATCACCTGGACTTGTTTATCAAAGGGTTCAATGATCATTTTTATCCAGAGAGCTACCGGACTGAGCAAGAGAATGCATTCTTGTACGTAAAGCAGGGGAGTATGACTATGGATGAATATGAGGCAAGGTTTGCTGCCTTGTCGCGGTATGCAGTAGAGTTGGTGAACACCGATGCAAAGAGGTGTAAGAGGTTTCGTAGGGGATTGATTCCCAATATTGCGACGCGCTTGACACAATTCAGAGAGAAGGATTATGCTGACTTAGTGGAGATGGCCCGGATGACTGGGAAAGACGTTCAGACTATGTTTGATCACCGTGCCAAGAAGGGAAAGACGAGTGGCAGTTGGTCGGGAAGGTCTACTAGTGAGGGTGGCTATGCTAAGGGAAGCGAAGGGAAGACTTTCTTCAACAAGGGACGTGGTGGTCCCAAGTCACAGGGCAATTGGCAGAAGAGGAAAGGCAGTCAGGGTGGCAGCCAGTATTCGGGAGCCAGTGTGCAGAGCGGCGATTGCCGTTGTTACAAATGAGGAGGAGAGGGTCATCTGCTTCGGAATTGTCCAGAGAAGGATGCTGAGATGCAGCAGGTGAAATGTTATTCTTGTGGAGAGTTGGGTCATAAGGCATCGCAGTGCACCAAGTCTCGTGGTGCAGTAGCTTCATCAGTGGGTAGTGCACCGATGGTTCAGGGCCATGGTCAGGGTGCAAATGTTGTTCCAGGCAGAGTTTTTGCTGTGACACGTCAGGGGGAAGAGGCAGCACCAGATGTGGTTATAGGTACCTTTCTTATATCGGATTTCTATGCTCGAGTTCTTCTTGATTCGGGATCTACCCATTCATTCATATCAGAAAATTTTAGCCGTATGCTTGATAGGCCTTAAGTGACCTTACCTTATACTTTTGCTATATCTATGCCCGTGGGAAAAATTATTAGTGTGAATATTTGTTACCCAGATTGTGCTCTTGAGGTAGAGGGTAGACGGCTATTGGTAGATCTAGTGCCTTTAGCGATGACTGATTTTGATGTCATTCTGGGGATGGATTTCATGTCAGCATACCATGCTTTGATTGATTGTTTGTCTAAGGAAGTTTTGTTTATTATTCGAGATGATGGAAACATTAAAATTTGGGGCGATAAGATGGTGGGAAAATCTTATATTATTTCTAGTATTCATGTTAGAACACTCTTGAGTAAAGGGTGTCAAGGATATTTGGCCTACGTTATTGATGATCGGAAGATGGAAGCAAATGTTTCAGATATCCCAATGGTGAGAGAGTTTGAAGATGTATTTCCGGATGATTTACCAGGAGTGGTCCCGAATAGGGAAATCGAGTTCACTATTGAGTTGTTGCCTGGGGTGAGCCCTATATCTATTGTGCCATACAAAATGGCACCAGCAGAGTTGTACCAGTTGAAAGTGCATTTGAGAAAGTATTTGGAGAAGGGCTTCATTCAGTCCAGGTTTTCACCGTGGGGTGCACCTGTACTTTTTGTGAAGAAGAAAGATGACTCCATGAGAATGTGTATTGATTATCGGCAGCTGAACATGGTGACTATTAAAAACAAGTACCTTTTGCCCAAGATTGATGATTTGTTTGATCAGTTGCAAGGGGCAACTATATTTTCGAAGATTGATTTGCGGTTGGGGTACCATCAGTTGAAAATTAGAGATAGTGACGTAAAGAAGACAGCTTTTCATACTAGGTATGGACACTTTGAGTTTTTGGTTATGCTTTTTGGGCTTACTAATGCTCCTGCAGTTTTCATGGATCTGATGAATCGGGTTTTTCAACCCTACTTGGATTCTTTCGTGGTAGTTTTTATTGATGATATTCTTGTTTACTCTCGTACTGAGGAGAAACATGAACATCACCTGAGGACTGTGTTGCAGACTTTGAGAGAGAAGAAGTTATTTGGGAAGTGTAGCAAATGTGAGTTCTGGCTGAAGAGTGTGGTTTTCTTGGGTCATGTGATATCTAGTGATGGCATCCATGTAGATCCTAAGAAAATAGAGGTAGTGGTGAATTGGCCAGCACCGACTAGTGTGACTGAGATCAGGAGTTTTCTGGGTTTAGCCGGATACTATCATCGCTTTATTCGTGGTTTCTCTGAGATTGCTTTGCCTATGACGAAGCTGATTCGGAAGAATGTCAGGTTTGTATGGTCTGACGAATGTGAGAGGAGTTTCCGGGTTTTGAAAGAGAAGTTGGTGTCTGCACCTGTTTTGACAGTTCCAGAAGGTACCAATGATTTGGTAATTTATAGTGATGCGTCTTTGCATGGGTTGGGATGTGTTTTGATGCAGAGAGGGAATGTTATCGCTTATGCTTCTCGTCAGTTGAAGCCTAATGAGCTGAATTATCCTACCCATGATATAGAGTTGGCAGCGGTGGTCTTTGCTTTAAAACAATGGCGGTATTATCTTTATGGCATGACATGTGAGATTTACACTGATCATTAGAGTCTCAAGTATTTGTTCACTCAAAAAGAACTAAATTTGAGACAGAGGAGATGGTTGGAACTGATAAAAGATTATGATTGTTTGATTCATTACCACCCTGGGAAGGCCAATGTTGTGCCCGATGCATTGAGTAGGAAATCGGCTGGTAGTCTAGCTTGTATGAGATGTGCCAGGATTGAAAACTTTTGTGAGGTAAAGAAGTTGAATGCAGAGTTGGAGTTGGATAGTAAAGATGTGTTATTGGCTCAGTTTTCAGTGCGACCGACTTTTGTGGATCGTATTCTAGTAGAGCAGGATTCTGATGAGATTTTGAGGAATAAGAAGCAACAAATAGCTGATGGTGTTGAGAGTGAGTTCAGAATTGGCAGTGGTGGTATGCTTATGTTTGGGAAGAGGATGTGTGTACCTGATAGTCTGGAGTTGAAGAACAGCATTTTGGAGGAAGCTCATTGTTCTGCTTATGCCATGCATCCGGGTAGCAATATGTAACGACTCGAATTTCTATATTGTTTTCCGGATTTAAAATCGTGCCTTAGATTGGTTTTCACGTATTGAATTCCTCCTCGAACTTGTTTCCATCTTGAGAATATGGTCTCGGGATGCCTTTGTACCCTTATACATCGTTTGACTTGAGTTCGGAATGTTTCGGGGTGGTTCGGAACCCTTGTTTCAGTCTTTTCTGATTTTGGTGCAGTTGCACCGGTGCAGTGTGGGTGTGCACCAATGCAGGAGGGTTGTTGGTGCTACTGTTCATGTTTTGGAGCAGTTGCACCGGTGCAGCTGTTATGTGCACCGATGCAAAGAAGTTCTGAAGCTACTGCTCAAAATGTTGGAACAGTTGCACCGGTGCAGCTTATATGTGTACCGGTGCAGGTCGTGTTGTGAGCACACTGTTCGATTATTTAAGCAGTTGCATCGGTCCAGCCAAGGCTTGCACCGGTGCAGAGTGGGTTTGCATTGGTGCAACATTTCTGTGCACCGGTGCAGAGTTTGTCTGGCAGACCTCATTAAGGGTAATCTTGTCCTTTTGTCTTGGGGCTATATATATCATCTTGAGCCTGATTTTCTTCATTCCCACTCTTCTCCTACCTCTCTCTAACCCTATTCTCTCAACCTCCATTAGAGCCCACCTCTCAAGCTTCAATCCTTGGAGCTAGAGGCCTTGAATCAAGAAATCCAAAGCACAAACGTTGTTCCTAGCGAGGAGATCTACGCGTGAAGCTCCATAGTTTCGGCACACGTCAAAGTTTCAAAGTCTAGGGTTTCTTAAGCTTCACTAAGGTAGGAGATTTCTATAGATATACATATTTTTAGTTGTGCTCTCTCTCTTCTCCTTGTTGAATTTTATGCATGTTGATATAGATTTTCATGGGTATGCTATGTGATGATTTTGACCTAGGGTTTGTGGTCTAACAATGAAATTAATGAGTGTAATGGAGTCCCTAGGGTCATAGCTAACCATAAATGAGTTCAATTTTGTGTTGTGAACCCTCATGTGAAAAGCCCTAAAATCATGGCACTTTAATTTTGGAAATTTGGGGGTTTTGGTTCAAAGGGGGTGGAATAGTTAAATTGAAGTTCCCCACGTGAAATTAAGTATATTTGATTATTAATGAGCGTGGTTGGGGCATATTCTATGCTCAATAAAAATTGAACAGATTGTGATCACCTTGTGAAATTACTAAGCCCTTGTACGATGTAAATGCATTGACGAATACATATGAGAATGACACCTCTTATATCACTAGATTAAATTGAAGACATCCGTGTAGTTTCGGGTGTTGTGAATGAAACAAAGATTACTCACATTCGCGTTGGTCGGAATGGTGAAAGATGACTATCCTCATGTCATTAAAGTATTGTTGCATCCGTGTGGCTCGAGATGGCGTGTAAACAATACCGATAGGGAAATATTATAAATGGTCAGAAACGGACTTGGCTAGATGGTTTCCGGGGTGGTCGCTCCACCCGCGACATTGTGCACAATGGGGGTCGCGTAGCCCTCCCAATGTACTTGGGGAATGACAGAGGGGTAAGGTCGGTGAGTTGACGAGCCACCACCTTAAACCCACCCTATCAATAATTTTATGACATATTGGGATCGCCTTGGAGGGACTTGGCTAGATGCTCCTCAGCACATCCATCAACGAATGAAACAATTGTGCTTATGACGAATTCTCGGGTTATAACAACAAGTCTATAACACTTAAGGGACAGGCTTACGACGGACTCCCCTAGTCTTGATATTATGTAAGTGCCGGAACATGTGTGGACTCATTTTTATATTCTATGAATAAAGAGAAATGAAGTGAATGTATTGGTATGATAAAATACTTGGTTAGTTACTCCCCTCTTCGTTTTACTCTCGTCCTCCTTGTGTATTGATATTAGTGTGTGAGTAGTGGGATCAATTGCCACGCATCTAGTAGCTCATTCATGCTTGATATATTTCTGTCCATGCTCATGGAACACACTAGTCATGCCAATTATTAACATATTAGTTATAGATATTTCCTACTTTGACGTGACATGCCCTATTTTTTAAATGTTCTACAAGAAAAAGTTCGGTATTTGAAGATTTGGGAGCTCCTTGAGGATTGTGGGATTTTTGGTAGCTATCAAGACTTATGCATTTATTTTTGATTTTGGAAATACCCCATTTTGAGGGTTGTACTAGACTCATGCTTTGTAACAACTTAAACATTGGCATCCTGTTCTCTTCTACCCATTCTAGGGTTTGGAACTCATGCTTTTAATTATTTATTCATCTTCGGATTTTCATGTGTGATGCAATGGGAGGTGCGGTAATGTAGAATTTATTCTCCTCTATGGTGAGCCATGTTGCTTTCCCCATTTAATAAATGTTTTTTAAAAAAAATGGTTTGAAAATCCGGGGCGTGACAACTTGGTATCAGAGCTTTCGGTTTTGAAAACTTAGGCCTTTGGGGAGACTCTTAGTCTCTATGGGTTGCATTGAGTTTGAGTTTGCATCATCTAGCATATATGTGTGAACATTTGAGCATGCATGGCAATGATCCATAGGTTCGTGTCGGTTAAGGGAGTAATTCATGTGCACTGTTCCATTTTGGGTTGTAGACCTGTTTATTAATTCCATTGGTTATGAGAATCTATTCTTAATATCGTTGAGTTTACCTCTCCTTGATAGGACTTTACATAGTTGACTGAACTATGCACTCAAGGATTGTCTTGCGCTCTATTCTTATCGTATTTGTGGTCTTTTGTAGAATGCCTCCATGTCGCGATATTGCTTTGGGAAGAGGTCGTAGGAACAACGTTCAGGAGGCACATAGCGAAGAAGTTGACGATCATCGAGTTGGTGTGGAGGACGATGCACCTCCTGTTATTCCGGTTCCTGCTCCGGAGGGGCTTGTTGCTCCTAGCCAGTTTACACGAGAGCTAGTGGCCGCCATGGTCGATGCTAGCCGTGGGTTTGCAGCACCCAGGGAGAATGTGGGAAACCGCACGATAGAAGCTCTTCGAGACTTTAGGAGGATGGATCCCCCCAAGTTTAACGGGGAAGGCAATCCACTTGATGTCGATCACTGGTTATTTGAGATTCGAAAGGTGTTGGACACCCTGGACATCACAGAGGATAAGCTTCATATTTCGTTTGCCACTTACCAGCTTACAGGAGAGGCCACCCAGTGGTGGAGTTCCATTATTGAGATGAGGCGTACCAGCCTTCTTGCCAGTGGGGATGCTGACCCACATGTTATCTTGGATCCTATTCGTTCTATGACGTGGGCAGACTTTTAGGATATTTTCGAGGGGCAGTATTTTCCAGAGAGTTACAGGGAGCATCTCAGGGAGCAGTTCGAGCACTTGGAGCAGGGGACGATGACAGTGTCCCAATATGCCTTGAAATTTCAGGCATTATCCCGTTTTGCGATAGACCTAGCCAGTTCAGAGAAGATAAAGTGCAAAAGGTTCGATATGGGTCTTCACCCTTCGGTCCAACGGTTGGTGATGAGTTATCGAAGCAGATCCTTTACAGATATTGTTGACTGTGCTAGGGCAATTGAGCCCAAGAGGGATCATCAGCAGAGAAATTCACCTCAAAAATCGAAGGTGTGGGAACCGCATAGGCAGGTTTCCAATTCTAGTTCATCCTCAGGCAGCTTTGGGAAGAAATAGCAGCGGGACCAATCTCGTTTTTCTAGGGGTCAGGAGTCACATTCCATTGCAGGTTCGGTTCAGAGTCCCATCATTTGCCACCGTTGTGATTATCCAGGCCACATCCGGTCAGAGTGTAAAGCTGTAGTTTGTTTCGAGTATGGCCAGGCGGGCCATATAGCCAGATATTGTGAGAGAGGAGCAGGTGATCGTGGTAATGCGAGATCACAATAGCAGTCACAGCAGCAGCGGGGTGGACAGTATCGTCTACAGCAGTTAGGACTATCTGGTTTGGTTCAGGCATCTCGCACTGGAGGAGTTCCGACTCCTGCCAGGCCTACCCAGCAGTTTCAGCCGAGAGGAGGTTATCAGCAGGGCTCGACGGCTCAGGGCAGAGTTTTTGCCATTCCAGTGACTTCTACTCCTCCTGCAGCTCATCAGCAGCCGGAATCCTCAGTTGTGCGGAGTATGTTTCTCATTTATAATTCTTGGGCAAATGTGTTGTTTGATTCTGGTGCATCGCATTCATTCTTAGCTGCATCTTTCGCTCGTGCTTTGGAGTTGGACTTGGACATTCTAGATCCACTGTTGTTTGTCGACACTCCTGTCAGAGGCCGTGTTCATCTAGACCGAGTGTGTAGGGATTGTGAACTGACTCTTGAGGACCACATATTTATCTTCGATTTTATTATTCTGGGAATATCTGGATTTGATCTAATTCTAGGGATGGATTGGTTGTCTCCCTTCCACGCCCATATTGATTGTCATTGACGCCGAGTGCAATTGTTCTCTCCTGGAGGAGTTTATTTCTTTATGTATGGTGACCGAAAGGAGTCTATCGATTGTTATTTGTGTGATCCGAGGGAGCGCGATTCAGTCAGTTGTATGTTGGCCAGTCTCAGTCTCAATGACGATTCCTCTCTACGTGGAGAGCTACCCCCAGTTGTTTGCGAGTTCCCAGATGTATTTCCTGCAGAGTTGCCCGGTTTTCCACCTAGGCGAGAGGTGGAGTTCTCCATCGATTTGTTGCCCGGTACGTCTCCGATTTCGGTACCACCTTATAGATTTATGACAGCGGAGTTACGAGAGCTGAAATCCCAGTTACAAGAGCTCTATGAGTTGGGTTTCATTCGTCCTAGTTCTTCACATTGGGGTGCGCCAGCGTTAATTGCAAAGAAGAAGGACAGTTCATTGCGGTTGTGCATTGACTATCGGAAATTGAATCAAGTTACTATAAAGAACAAATATCCGATGCCGAGGATTGATGATCTATTTGACCAGATTTGTGGTTCTACGTGTTTTTCAAAGATTGATTTGCATTCTGGCTACCATCAGTTGCTTGTTCGGGCAGAAGATATTCCAAAGACAGCATTTCGTACTCGTTATAGTCACTACGAGTTTGTTGTCATGCCATTCGGCTTGACAAATGCTCCAGCGACGTTCATGGATCTCATGAACCATATTTTCCGTATTCACCTCGATCGCTTTGTGGTGATATTTGTTGACGACCTTCTTATTTATTCTGCCTCAAAGGAAGAGCATCACGTTCATCTTCGGGTTGTGTTAGAGTTGTTGCGAGAGCATCGCTTATATGCCAAACTTAGCAAATGTGAGTTTTGGCTTCCGGAGGTGAAGTTCCTCGGTCATGTCGTGTCGCGAGGGGGTGTATCGGTTGATCCTAGCAAGGTTGATGCTGTCTCTTTGTGGCCGCGTCTGCAAAGTGTGTTCGATGTTCATAATTTCCTTGGGCTAGCCGGTTATTACTGATGTTCTGTTTTGGATTTCTCTCGATTAGCCGCGCATATGACTTCACTTGGGATGACTCGTGTGAGATAGCTTTTGAGGAGATGAAGAGGCGATTGACTTCGGCACCGATCCTTATTGTACCTGAGAAGGGAGTCAGCTACTCCGTCTATTGCGATGCTTCTTACGACGGTTTGGGATGCGTCTTGATGCAATAAGGGAAAGTTGTTGCTTATGGTTCGAGGCAATTGAATACGCATAAGAGGAATTATCCGACACGTGATTTAGAGCTTGCCGCTATCGTATTTGCACTAAAAATGTGGAGGAATTATCTGTATGGCGAAAAATTCGAAGTATTCTCGAATCATAAGAGCTTAAAGTATTTGTTCATGCAGAAGGAGTTGAACTTGCATCAGAGACGATAGATGGAGCATTTGGAGGATTACGACTTCGAGCTACATTATCATCCGGGTAAGGCTAATGTTGTGGCCGATACGTTGAGCCGAAAATCATGTCATCTTGCTAGTCTAGCCGTGCATGGTTAGAGGTCCATGGAGGACTTGGGTCCGTTCGTATTGCATGCCGAAGAAGTTGAAAATCAAGCCACGTTGTGTAATTTATCTATTCATTCAGAGTTATCACGTTGGGTTGTTGAAGCACAGGCTGGTGATTCAGAGACTGCAGAGTTGCGGGCAAAGTTTCTTAGCGGAGATGCGCATCAGGGATGGATGATCTATGCCAATACCAGTTTGCATTTCTGTGGCTGGTTATTTGTTCCCTCATCTTGCCGTGGAGATATTCTATACGAGTTTCATCATTCGCCATTGGCTGTTCATCCAGGAGGCACGAAGATGTATCACGATCTTAGGCGTCAGTTTTGGTGGCCGAGAATGAAGAGGGATGTTGACGTGTTCGTCTCCAAATGCCTTACTTGCCAGCAAGTAAAGGCCGAGCATCAACGCCATGCCGGTTTTCTTCAGTCGTTGCCTATTGCCGAGTGGAAATGGGAGTACGTAACGATGGATTTTGCTTTGGGTTTTCCTAGATCGCCGGGTGGTCAGGATGCTATTTGGATTATTGTTGACCGTTTGATGAAGACAGCCCACTTCCTACCTATTCGAGTTGCTCAGTCTGTCGATTCTTTGAGTTGGTTATATATTCGGGAGATCATTCGACTTCATGGAGTGCCATCTTCTATTGTGTCCGATCGGGATCCCAGGTTCACTTCCAGATTTTGGCGTAGTTTCCAGACTTCTCTTGGGTCAAAGCTCATGTTCATCACGGCGTTTCACCCCCAGACAGATGGACAATCCGAGCATACTATTCAGATTTTAGAAGACAGGTTGCGTGCTTGCGTGTTGGATTTCCAGGGAAGTTGGGTTGATCACCTACCATTGATAGAGTTCGCGTACAACAATAGTTTCCACTCGAATATTGGGATGGCACCATTCGAGGCTTTGTACGGTAGACCTTGTCGTTCTCCAGTTTGTTTCCTTTATGTGGGAGAGTCCGCTATCGTTGGTCCCGAGATGATGCAGCAGATCACGGAGCAAATCAAGACCATTTGGTAGAGATTACTCACGGCCCAAAGTTGCTACAAATGCTATGCAGATCGACGTTGTACTCCCTTATCATTTGAGGTTGGTGACCATATTTTCTTGAAAGTTTCGCCTCGCCGTGGCATTGCATGTTTTGGGAAGAAAGGAAAATTGACTCTGTGTTTCATTGGCCCGTTCGACATCATAGAAAAGATTGGAGAAGTTGCATATCGACTTGCTTTGCCATCAAACATTTCGAATGTCCACGATGTTTTTCATGTTTCAATGTTGCGAAAGTATGAGCCCGATCCTTCACACGTCATAGATTGGTCCAATGTTGAGCTTAAAGCCGATGTTTCCTATGAAGAGAAACCTGTTCGTGTCCTAGACTCACGAGAGCAAGTGTTGCGAGGGAAGACCATTCCACTCTTGAAGGTATTATGGAGCAATCATGGAGTTGAAGAAGCGACTTGGGAAAGAGAGGATGAAATTCGCGCAAAATTTCCGGAATTGTTTTAATTGTTTGTAGTGATTGACGCTTGTTTTTACGTTTTGTACTCCCACCATAGTTAATTTTGGGGACGAAATTCTTTTAAGGTGGTTGAGATGTAATGACTCGAATTTCTATATTGTTTTCCGGATTTAAAATCGTACCTTAGATTGGTTTTCACGTATTGAATTCCTCCTCGAACTTGTTTCCATCTTGAGAATATGGTCTCGGGATGCCTTTGTACCCTTATACATCGTTTGACTTGAGTTCGGAATGTTTTGGGGTGGTTCGGAACCCTTGTTTCAGTCTTTTTCTGATTTTGGTGCAGTTGCACCGGTGCAGTGTGGGTGTGCACCGATGCAGGAGGGTTGTTGGTGCTACTGTTCAAGTTTTGGAGCAGTTGCATCGGTGCAGCTGTTATGTGCACCGATGCAAAGAAGTT
>NMUG010003005.1:0-15281 GCA_002855965.1 Monotropa hypopitys
TACTTATTTAAATAGCAGGGCTAATATAGTAATTATGTAATAAAAGACCTAATGAGGGATAAGATCTTTCTTTTACGCGTGTCACTCATAAATAAGTTCAAAAAATAGGACCGGTCAATAATTTTTCCATTGTGAATTGCGGTTTCATGTGTGTAACACAGTACTTGTTGAATTCTATCTTTTGGGGCAAGAGAAAATGTACAATATACATTAAGAATGACAATCGTGTGTGAACCGATGATTATCCGAACTGAACCAATATTTTTTAACCGAACCGTAACTGAAATTTTATCCGTGGATATGAATATGTATATTTTTAAAAAATTCATTTTCTGTTCGGTTCGGTTCGGTTACTGTTATCCAGAAAACCGAACCGTTAACCGAACCGTTAATCGAACCGAACCGTTAACCGAACCAAACCGTTTACTTTAAATTACATTCATATCCTTTTATTATGCACTATATAAAAATAAGTTATGTTGTGGACCAATTTGCAAATTAGCAAATTATTTGTATTGGGCCAATTGAATTATAGATACACAGTACACTGGCCCAATTTTGGAAAGAATCTGATTAGGTTTCATTTCTAATTCTTTCACTCCTCTCCATCACATACGCAGCCAACGACAGACATCAGGACTCTCTCTCGTCATCGCGCCTCTCTCTCTCGCCAGGACTCTCCTCTCCATCGCGCCTCAGTCTCTTCGCCACCCGTCACGGACACCGACCGGTTACCACCGACGGGAGTCGCGAAGTGTTAGTTTCTCTCGAGTGTTAGAAGGTAACGAGTCATGTAGTCTCGAAATCTCATGAATTTGAGTTCACAATTTTACCTTTTGGCAATTCATTGCTCAAGAATTCATACTTAGGTTAGGTAACGAGTCATGTAACGAGTCATGTAACGAGTCATGTAACGAGTCATGTATTCATTTGTTTTAAAAATTTCATCTTCTGGCTTGAAAGTAGTAAGGGTAATTGATTTTACAAATTGCTGCTATATTTTACTGCTGCTATATTTTACAAATGCTATAATTAGGCCTCTTGTTATTTTACTGCTGCTATATTTTACAGAGTCCCAAAAACTGCTGCTATATTGTACAAATTGTCTTCTATTTCACAACAGAATGACCTGCAAGGAAACAGCATACTGTAATGTGAATGATTTTTGACCTGCAAGGAAACAGCATAATGTAATGTGAATGATTTTTACTCGTTGGTGGGACAAAAATCAGCCTACATTTGTATATTTTTTTGATGGTTTGAGCTGTCTACATGTTCAATGCTGCAAATGTGAATAGTTTTTTTGATTGAATAACATATTAGTAACAATAATTATAAAAAAATGTTGCAAATTTATAATCCGTGGATATCCGTTCGGATACTGATATCCGCGGATACGGATATGGTTTTAAAATTTTAAAACCGTTCGGTTTTCGGTTCGGTTACAGATACAGTTCGGATTTCGGTTTTCGGATACGGATATCCATAATAACCGGACTGAACCGATCCGTTGTCAAAGGCGGATCTATTTACGGGCTGAGGTGGGCTGTAGCCCAGCCCAACTCTCAAAATAAGTTAATTTTTACATATATCATTTTACCCAAATTGAATTTAGCCCAGTCTAAACCTAAGCCCACTCACAATCTGTACAGAGAAGAAGGGAGATCCACGAACTCACTCACCAAATCGCCTCTCGCCTTGCTTCTCTGTCCCCTCACGAATTTGCCCATTGCTTCTTGCCTCTTTGTCGATTCTCGCTTCTCGCCTCTCTGTCGATTTTTCCCATTGCCAATTCGCCGTCCTGCCCAAGCCACCATGAATTTCTTGTTAGTGCCCTCGTCGATTTTGCCTCCGTTGTCGATTTGCTCTCGTTGTCGATTTTTCCCATTACCGTTTTGCCCCCGTTGTGAGTTTCTGCAGCAACACAGTAAGAGATGTGCTCTTTTCTTATTGTTGTATTTCTAACCGTAAGAGAGGTGTGTGCTGCAATTTTCTCTAAGCATTTGTTGTAAATTATTGTATATTGGATTCAATCTGTGCTCAGTAATAGCATTTCACCATGCTTCTTTGGTAATGAGACCTGAGTACGCAAGCTGTTGTCTGTATAACTTCAAAAAACTTAAAATAATATATTTAGCCATTCTTTAAAATTCAGATCTCTTAAACAGTGATGTTCTGCAATGTTCTGCAATGTTCTGCAATGTTCTCTAAGCACAATGGTCTCTTACGTAAAATAATATTTTTAGTAAGAGATGTTCTGCAATGTTCTCTAAGCACAACGTTCTTTTAAGCAACATAAGTAAAATCACGATTTTGACCATCTCTAAGCACAATGTTCAGCAGCTCGCATCAATTCTAGGTGAAGTTGTCAACAGCTCAAATTTTTTCCGTTTCGTTCCAACTTGTATGCTATGTGAGTATCCTTGCTTTGTTGTTAGTTTTGGCTAGAAGTATTCTTGCTATGTCGTTCCAGCTTGTACTGAGACTTGGTACCGAGACTATTTGATGTAAAGCTTTTTTTTATTCATATAGACATACTATAATTTGTTAAATTTTTTATCAGCGCTAGGTAGATTTATCTTCTGGCTCTGCCGCTGGCTTTGTGTATGTTTGTGTTAGTGAGATGGGTGTGAAGGCAAGGAAATCTATGATGAAAAAATTGAAGAAGGGTTCATCACAATTATCAGCTGAAAGTGGCAAAAATGAATCTGCTGATTTCTTGGTACGCTCATTTAGTTATTTAAAATCATGGCATTTTTTGGGTCTGTTTAATTCCCCTTGTTGATTTATCTTCACGTGATTGTTAGCCATTAGAGGGTGGTCCTGGCCGTAAGCTTCCCAAAAGTGAAACTCTGGAAAGCACTGCAACAGTCCTCTATATTGGTCGAATTCCACATGGGTTTTATGAGAATGAAATGGAAGGTGCGTTTTTTAACCTTGAAATATGCTTAAATGTGCCTACGTACATATGAATCACCAGACATGGAATTATATTTGGTGATATATTTGCAGCTTTCTTTAGGCAGTTTGGCACTATCAAGAGGCTTAGACTCGCAAGGAATAAGAAGGTTGGGATGGATCACTGTCATTACTGCCCTCGATTTTTGTTTTTTTGGTTGGTTCAATTTTTTTGACTGAAATGCATGATGGTGTTCTATGTTAGACTGCAATTCTGTTATGGTTTCAGTTCCTTGACTGTTTTTAATTGTTTCTATGATTATCTTCGACAGACAGGGAAATCCAAGCATTTTGGCTTTATGGAATTTGAGTCCCCTGAGGTTGTGCTTATCTCAAGGAATATTACATCTTGTTGATATTTGGTTATTTATCAATGCATCTAAATGCTTGGCTTTAATCAGTGCAGGTTGCGAAAATTGTAGCTGAGTGTATGCATAATTATCTTATGTTTGAACACATGTTGCAAGTCCACCTTATTCCTCCTGAGCGTGTTAATGCAAAATTGTAAGAATTGTCTTAGATTAATATCATTTGCATTATTTTAAACCTGCCTCTTTCTTTTTCCTTTTGGATAATTAACTCTCAGTATGTATATGCGAACACGCAGAAGAGGTTCAACCATGTGCACATGTTCTGTAAAATGACACACAAGCTATGTAATTCCCTATGGGACACTCCATTTAGTGTGTTGGATGTTTAATATGTGATGTTATCATGTTACCAAATAATGCTTCCTAATGCATGACATGCTAAAGGTATTATATGAGGCACTAAGAAGAATTTATCCAGAACTTCCAAAATATTTTATGACTTGGAAGTCGTTATGATATTTGGGTATAATATTGTTTAAAGAGGAATGATCAAGAAAATAATAAATAAAGGCGAAAACTGTAAACTTCCTTACCCAAAATGTCTAGTAGAATAAATAATTTCCATGATCATTCTCACCTCTTTAAGTCAGTTTCTGCTGCACCAATGAAGTGCTAATGGTTTTACTTAAATTTTTAGGTGGAAAGGTGTGAACCGACGGTACAAACCGTTGGATTGGGTTCAAATTGAAAGGAAGCGACATGACAAGGTGAGTGAAAAAGGATATAGATGCAGGCATTTGGCAATGATTTTTTGATGCTTAAGAAGCAAATAGAAAAGGGGAAGGGAAAATATCTTCTTTGCTATTCTCTTCGTAGTAGTTATATTGTGAAGAAATGATGCCCTTTTCCCTGTTGTGACGATTACTCAGGAAAGAACATTGGAAGAGCACAAGAAGTTGGTGGAAGGAATCTTGAAACGGGACAAGAGAAGGCGGAAGAATATTGAAGCTGCCGGCATTGATTATGAGTGCCCTGAAATTGTAAGATTGTAGTCTTTTTGTGCCATGTTTTTACTCCATTGCTCTTACAGCCTTGCCATTGTTAGAAAATAAATAGAGGAAGTTGTTACTTAGAAATTCAGTCGTTGAGAGTTCTGGTGTGAAAACTAAATACAAGGAATATTATCTGCCATTCTGCTTATTTAAAATTTGGAGTCATGGACCAATATTTCATAGAAAATGATAAAAGTGATGAAGGAGCTGTTTACAAGGTATCCCGGAAAAGAGTTTCTCTGCGTGTGAATTTCAATTGAATAAGTTTTTGTTTCTTTATCAGTAACCATTTAGTTTACTTTTTATGGTATTATTCGGTTCGGTGATAGATAGTTAGTCCATCTAGATTAGCCAGGGATTGCACCAGGTTACCAAATTTGATTATTCTGTTTTTGTGATTTGATTTTATTGCAGGTGGGTCGTGATCAGCCTGCTGCGAAGAAGATTAGGTTTGATGAAGAGTAGATCCTTATGAAGTATGCTTTTGCTTCATCTACTATTTGTTTCCAGTTCGTGGTCTTAGTTTTCTCGCATTTCCATGACAAGTTAAAATTCCTTTCCCTTTAATCCCCTCTGCGTTTTTCTCTCTTCATCGGGGAGAAGACATAGTGGACAAGTATAAGTTATGTAGTTTGAAGTTGTGTTTATCCTGTTATGGTGAAATTCAATGGTAGGTGTATGCAGTGCTAAGCCTCAGCTTATTTTAAGCACTATTGATTGTAAGGTTATTTGGTTGTACTAACAAACTCCTACCAATTCCAGAGGTCTATTTATGAGCTTCTGATTACTGTTTTGAAACTTCTGGCTTCATGAAATTCAATGGGATTCAGTATCCTCTCACTTCCCCTTGCCTTTGTTTTTTAAGACATCTTGCTGCTAAGTGCTATATGTATACGCTGCAACAGAGAGAGTGATTACAAATTGCAGTGTTATTGAAGTTGGCAGTGAACAGACTGAAATTTGGTCAGTGTCACTAGGTATAAGATAGTTTGCATTTGCAAAATGAGATAATTTTCCTGGACTTGAAAACGTAATTGGAAAATGTGTTCAATCTTTATTTTTCCCATAAAAATGAAAGTGTAAGAATAGAAGTTAAATGAAATCTAATGCATTAGTACACTCAATTGCAAATGCCCTAAAGCAGAATTATACAATCACTGAATTCATGTTACATTTCTGTCCAGGCATTTGCAAATGAAATTCAGAGTTAAATGTTCCAAGAAGCAAATAGATCTTAAACAAATATGTGCAGACAGATTTCATAAGGCTTCATCATACATCCTGAACATTTTTTTCGAGCTATTCGTCTCACGATCCAGCAACACAAATTTTAGTATTGTAATAAATAAACAAGAAGAGACGCACAAAATATATAATTTTTTTTAATTTCAAAGAAATGAGTACAATTCTTTGTGGTTTATTCCTTCACAAAAAAGAATAAATCCTCTCATTCGATCTCCTTTGTGGTTGTGATCTGACAGCTTTGAAAGTTCATTGTCGAATTGAATTGATTGATGATTTCTTTTGGGTCTTTTAAGTCAAGGAGATTAAACAAAACAAGTTTGGTAAAAGGTTTGAATCACACGATCTCAAACAAACGCCGATCAATTTCTTGAAAGGAGAAATTAAACTTGAATGCTCATGAGTTGAAATGGAGAGCGTACAAACTCGAATGTTCCTGAATCTTGAAATGTAGAACGTACTTTATATGAAACTCATAGAACATCGACATGTTGTAATGCTTGATGTGGTGGGGTTAATCTGGATTTGCCATATGTCAAAGGCAAATTCGTATTATCTCAATATTATGCGGCAGTTTGGCACCAGACTTCCACATCATCGGCAATCTCGCGCAACAGATCAGGTCAGCCCAGTACGGCTAGACATTCTGGCAGTGCGGGGACTAGCTATTCAGTGCGACAATGTTAGATCTTGGTAGATATGGCCAGCCACGTGTCCAACGATCATCTGCATTACGGATTAGGTTGGCCCTGTGTGGCTAACATCCTAGTAGTTTGGCAGGTAACTGTTCAAGGACACGTAAGCAGGATCACGTCAGATGCAGCTAATCATTGCCGTACCTAATACTTTTGTTGTGTGGATCAGGTTGGCCCTGTGCTGCTAACGTTCTCACAGGTTGGAGATCAGTCTTGCAGAACAGCACGTGCCAGACCAGATATAGTATAGCAGTGCCCGCTATGCGGATTAGGTTGGCCCTATGCGCCCGACATCTACTAGCGCGGCACCCAGTCAAATAGTATGGGAAAAGGTGGCGGACAAGGTATCCAAGTATCGATTAGCCAGTGAACGGTGGATAGCACACCTGTTAGATCACAACTCCCAAAGGAATATTCAGAGTTCCCAAGACAGTAAGAAGGCGTGCCGACATTCTCTATTGTCGGAGGATGTGGCCAGACATCTGACAAGTTGCAACAGAATCAAGGAAAGGGACAAGAAGTCCCATGAAGACCTCGTTTTTAGCGAGAAGCTGGAGACTCGAAAGACAGGTATATAAGCAGGAGCTCAACTACCGATGAGGGGCACATGCTATTTTTGCTCTCAGAACTCTCCTTGTGCTTACATCTTACAACTTTCTTCGATCAGGACTAACTTAGTCATCGGAGAGTCTTCCGGTCGCTAGAGGTGGGAGGTCCTCTAATAATTTTCTGTGAGCACAGGGGCAGAAAGAGTAGGAGCAATTCAACAGAGTGTCCAGATTCCCAAAGAAAGATCCAGACAATAGTTGTTTACCGGTGAGGGTAGTGCAAGCGTATTTTACCCTCGCACAATTGGCGTAGTTTGTGGGAAATTCACACACAAAAGCAAGAAAAGTAAACCATAACTCAAAGCCAACCCAAGAGAGATGGCAAACCACGGAAAAGAAACCCCGAGTATCGTCAAAAAGGAGACCGGGAAGGGGAGGCGCCCAGTGGCCACACTTTTCGATCCTTCTCCGGCACCCAGGAAGATCACGAACAACCAGTCGCGTCTCCTGGATAATCGTGGAGACATTTCCAGCCTGGGAGGGACCTCAAAAGTCTATGCCAGAGGCGTTGGGGATCCACTGAGGATCCAGGATGACGCCCTAGAAGACCAGCGCTACGACGACCGGAAGATGGAGTACTCCCAAGTCATCCTCCTTGATCTCTCCTCATCCTCCCAAGTAGCTCTCATCGACCTCTCCTCATCTCTATATGCTCTGTCCTCGATCATCCCCATCTCAATCCTAGAGAGTGTCTCCAATACCATATCTGATGATGTAGTAGGAAAAGGCCCGGATGGAGGTATAGCTGAAGAGAAAGGGATATCGGCTGGAGGTAAGTCTGTGCATGCAACAGGAGGTGGTACTGGTGGTGGAGGATGTGGGGGAACATGTCTAGCCCTAGAAGCATGATGTCCCTTGCTTCTCTTCAATGTAACGTAATTTATTGGACCAAGGGGAGGTGGAATCCAAACATTCTTTTGGACTGGCCTTGCCCCAACCTCAACACAAAGAGTAGTAATCATACATGCGTACGGGAGACTAGCAGTGCTACCACTGATGGTAGTGAAGTCAACTATGCATTGCCATGTAAGCAATGGCACATCAATCACAACCCCTTCTCCTAACTCATAAGCAAGCTGGACAACATCTTCTCTCGGAGTCTTCTGGACACCCTTAGGAAAGAGGTTGTAGTGGATGATTTTGTTCAACAAAGCCTAGCACCCCTTTAACATCCCTTGGGTGAAGAACCCCTTTCCCCTATACACATTAGCATCCTTACATACAATTTCAGCTAACTCCACTCCCGATGGTGACGAATAACCCTCCCTCGGGTAAGTAATACGCTCGGGAGTGGGTCTAGTACAGCCCAAATACTCCGCTATCGAGTCAGGAGTAACAATCACTGACTTCCCTTTCACCTTTGCCTTAATTCTGTCTACATTCTCCTCTTTCTCAGCTGTAACATAAAATTTTTTCACAAAAGAAGGAATATAACCACGTACCTCCTCAAACCAAGTAGCCAATCCCATATCATTCAAGCGCCCATAAACGATATTCAAGTCGTATCTTATATTGTTATATGGCATTGGAATGGGTTAGGGCAATTGTATGATTTGCCTCTCGCAAAGTATGCTCTTCATAGCAACCATCTCATTCCAAGCTTTCTTGCTTGGTTTCCCCCTTTTACGTGATGAAGACGCCTCACTAGATTGAGGTGGTGGTGGTGGAATGGGTTGAGGAATTTGGTCTTAGGTTGGTGGAATAGGTTCTTCGGGTGGTGGTATAGGCCATTGAACCACATTTCTTCTCTCAACATTAGGATCCGATAGGTTGATGGTTCGTTGTCGGTCGAATCCTCGGCGAATAACTAGCTTCACCCTTTGTTCCAGGTCTTTCTCCAAAAATTTCCAAAAAAATTTCTAACTTTTTTTTTCTGCAGCTCAAACTCCGACCGGTTGGGAGTGACAGTCCAACCGGTCGCGATGTGGGTCTCGAGTGTAAACAGTACAGGTTTATGGGAAAGCTTGGTTTTCGGCCACAACAAACCAACACTTCACTCCTTCACTTCTTCAATACTTCAAAACACATGAACCGAGTTCCTTTAATGATTCTCCCCAAGAAATTCCTTCAATTTCCCCTTATAACTCCAAAAAAAAAATCAAGAACCCTAATCTTGAATTGAACTTTAGAGATTACCTGAGAGAGAGGAGATGTTCTTTAACCTTGAGGAAGATTGCGGCATGGATAGAGAAGATTTAAGAAGGAAAGAGAGAGGTTGTACAATAGAAGAAGGGTTTGCCCGATATCTCCCCAAATCGCCTATGCTCTCAATCGGTTGAGAGTTCTGTAAGTGTTTCCCAATTCTAACTTCCACTATTTATACTTTCTCTTTTTTTTCATGGGTGAAGTCGCGACCGGTTGGGAAAATAATCCAACCGGTTGGGATGTATTAGATTTCCAAGGCAAGTTTTCCAACCGGTTGAGGTAAGATTAGTGACCGGTTGAGAGGTGTTCTGTTGAAGATGCCAAAAACTTGCATATGTTGAACCGGTTGAGGAAGGATTCCAACCGGTTGGAATGAGGGTTGGTAATTTTCTGGTGAAAGCCCAACCGGTTGGGAATGACATGGCGACCGGTTGGGAGGTGTTCTGCTCAAATTCGAACTTTTTCCAAAAATCAACATCCAACTCCAAAACTTCTCCAAACCTCCATTTAAGTTCAACCTTC
Organism: Monotropa hypopitys; assembly: GCA_002855965.1. NCBI lineage: Eukaryota > Viridiplantae > Streptophyta > Magnoliopsida > Ericales > Ericaceae > Monotropa > Monotropa hypopitys. The sequence goes on from NMUG010003005.1 coordinate 9,534, forward strand.
CTAGGAGTGACTCTTTGATGTCCCTTGACCACGAAAATGACAACCCTCCCATTGTTTTGGTTCTTCTAAGTGTTTGTTCAAAGAATGGATGACCCAAAACTAAAATCGAATGATGTGACTCGGCTCAAGTTAGGTCAAGGGCTGTTTAAACAAAAATTTATGGGTTCAATAATTAAAGAATGTCTCTTATCATTTTTTTTAAATTCCTATAAAAGCATGCAATTAATAGGAAATACTAAAAATACTTAAAACAAATGTAAAGCATAAAGAATCAAGTTTTACCCCACAACTGAAAGATCGACTCAAAGGAATTCGATGTGTGCTTTTGAATCTCCACTCCGGTAGATTTGGCTTTGCACCTCATGCCTTGAGATCCAAAATTTCTTGAATTTTTACTCCAACTCAAATTTAATCAAAACACCTAACTTATCTACATGATTAATAAAAAGAACAGCCTAAACTATCACCGGTCCATCACGCGGACAAGACGAGTCATACTTTTCTCCCCAATCTACTAAAATTAGTAAATTAGGTGGCTATACTAGACCATTATGCTCATAAACTACTATGCATGGAACATAATGAATGCCAAAAAAATAAAAAATTTGTACAAAAACCAATATACAAATGCAAATGTAATGCAAGAATGAATATGGACATGCACTTATGCAACCTAAACTAAAGAGATGCAAGAAAAATGCAAGGGAACATTGCACATACCCCCAACTTGAATGATGCATTGTCCCTAATGCATAAGCAAAAAGAACAAATGAAAGAATAAAGAACTTTTGGCTCAACATCACTACAATAACAATCATACCTTGGGTAGCTTCAACATTTCCTGCAACTTTCCAACACAAAACTCAAAAACTAATTAGAACAAAATGAAGAACTAAAAAAATGAAAGGTAAAAAGAAAATGCAAGAAAAAAAATGAGAACAAGTTCAAGAACAAGAAGAGACTTCAGTTGAATGTTTGCAATTAGGAGTCCGGTTCAACATAAACCGGATCATGAAGCTCTTCTACAACTTCCTCCGTTGAGATTGGTTCAAGAAAATGCTTTAAGCGTTGACCATTTACTTTATTGAGGTATCCCGAAGATAGGTCCTCAATCTCAACGGCTCCATGATTATACACCTTTTTAACCGTGTAAGGACCGGACCATCTCGTTCTAAGCTTACCCGGAAATAGGTGAAGCCTAGAGTTGTAAAGTAGGACTTGTTGGCCCGGTTCAAACTTCTTTCTCAAAATGTTTCGATCATGGAAAATTTTCACTTTTTCTTTATAAATTCTGGAATTTTCGTAGGCATCATGCCTCATTTCTTTCAATTCGTTCAAGTCAAGCTTCCGGTTGGAACCCGCAGTGGGTAAGTTAAAATTCAAAATTTTCAAGGTCCAATACGCCCGGTGTTCCATTTCAACCGGAAGATGACATGCCTTGCCATAAACTAGCCGATAGGGAGACATTCCTAGGTTGGTCTTATAAGCCGTTCGATAGGCCCAAAGAGCATCCGTTAGACGATTAGACCAATCCTTTCGGTTAGGATTAACCGTCTTCTCTAAAATGTGCTTCACCTCCCTATTGGCCAATTCAGCTTGGCCATTTGTTTGCGGATGGTATCCGGTAGACATTTTATGAGTAATATCATACTTGGCCATAAGAACGCCAAATTGCCGATTGCAAAAATGAGTGCCTTGGTCGCTAATTATGGCTCGAGGCATCCCAAACCTAGAAAAAATGTGCTCCTTCATAAATTTTATCACAACTTTATGATCATTGGTTCTAGTTGGGATGGCCTCAACCCATTTGGATACATAATCCACCGCAAGCAAAATGTATAAAACCAAAGGAAGATGGGAAAGAGCTCATAAAATCGATGCCCCAACAATCAAATATTTCTATAACAAGAATGGGGTTCAAGGACATAATATTTCGGCGGGTTATACCCCCAAATTTTGGCACCTTTCGCATCTTTTGCAATACTCAAAACAGTCCTTAAATACCGAGGGCCAATAGAAACCACTTTGTAAAATTTTTGCAGTCGTCTTTTTTGAAGAAAAGTGTCCTCCACAAGCCCCCTCATGACAAAAAGAAATAATGCCCCCCCTTTGAAAAAATGTTTCACCTCACTCAAAAATCTTTGTTTGTCATGAGTGGTCCAATGGCTAGGTATTTGTCCGGTAATCAAGTAATTAACAATGTCCGCGTACCATGGACAAATACCTAAGCCATACAAATGCTCATCCGGAAATGTATCTACAATGGGTGTGGTGTCCGACGAATCATGAAATGTCAACCTAGAAAGATGGTCGGCCACCACATTCTCTACTCCCTTCTTATCTTTAATTGTGATGTCAAATTCTTGGAGCAAGAGAATCCACCTAATGAGTCTTGGTTTGACATCTTGTTTTGTGAGTAGATATTTTAATGCTGCATGATCGGTGTAAATAACAATAGGTGACCCAATGAGATATGATCGAAATTTATCTAAGGCAAAGACTACCGCTAGCAACTCTTTCTCGGTAGTGGTGTAATTCATTTGAGCATCGTTTAGAGTCTTGCTAGCGTAGTAAATAACGCATAATTTCTTATCAATCCTTTGCCCTAGCACTGCCCCTATGGCAAAATCACTAGCATCCCACATCAATTCAAAGGGGAGTTTCCAATCGGGGGACTTCATTATTGGTGGAGTTGTTAGCATCTCTTTTAATGTAGAGAATGCTTGTTCACATGAGGGAGTCCACTCGAAGGAAACATCCTTTTGTAAGAGATTACACAAAGGGCATAAAATTGCACTAAAACCCTTAATGAACCTCCGATAAAAGCCCGCGTGACCCAAAAATGATCTTACGTCTTTAACGCATGTAGGGTTTGGGAGATTCGAAATAAGCCCAATTTTGGCTTGGTCAACTTCAATACCTTTGGCCGACACAATGTGGACCAATACAATTCCCGAAGTAACCATAAAATGGCACTTCTCCCAATTTAAAACCAGATGTTTTCTTCACAACGAATCAAAACTTGTTCAAGGTGACTTAGACAATCGTCAAAAGTATTTCCAAAGAGTGAAAAGTCATCCATGAACACTTCAACAATTTTTTAAATCATGTCACTGAAAATTCCCAACATGCATCTTTGCAATGTCCCCGGGGCATTACAAATTCTAAATGGCATCCGCCGGTAGGCGTATGTACCAAAGGGACATGTGAATGTCGTCTTTTCTTGATCCTCGAGGGTAATTTCGATTTGATTATACCCCGAATACCCATCGAAGAAGCAACAGTAGGCATGTCCCGCTACCCTCTCAAGCATTTGATCAATGAAAGGTAAAGAAAAGTGGTCCTTCCTTGTGCAAGTGTTGAGCTTACGGTAATCGATGCACACCCTCCACCCGGTGACTACACGGGTAGGAATGAGTTCATTTTTTTCATTTTTTATTACCGTAAGTCCAGATTTTTTTGGTACCACTTGTACGGGACTAACCCACTTGCTATCCGCAATGGGGTAGATGATGCCAACATCTAATAATTTCAGTACTTCGTTCCTCACGACATCTTTCATGATTGGATTCAACCGGCGTTGTGGTTGTCGTGAGGGTTTGGCACCATCTTCAGGATATATACGGTGGGTGCACAATGTTGGGTTGATTCCATGAATATCGGCAATAGTCCAACCCAATGCATTTTTGTGATTCCTCAACACTTCAATTAATTTTTTCTCTTGAACAAGCTCAAATGTTGAGGAAATCACAACCGGAAAAGTCTCATCCTCTCCTAGGAACACATACTTCAAAGTAGGGGGTAATTGTTTGAGTTCAAGTTTTGGTGCTCTCCTTTGAGATGGTTCACTAGGTTCCCTTGTCTCTCCTAGGTCCTCAAAAAAAATTTTACTCTCAACTTCACTCACCACCTCCATTTTTTCAAAAAAATCTGAAATTTCCAACTCCTCGGGAGAAGAAACATGTTCCTCTACTCCCGCATTCAACAAGGATTCCAATGGGTCTTTTGTGAAATTGCTTTCACAATAGCCCATGGTCTCAATTACGTTCACCTCATGTACTTCCTCATCATCTCCCGGTTGCCTACAAACATTGAACACGTTCAACTCAACCGTCATGTTTCCAAAGTTAAGGTGCATAATCCCATTCCTACAATTTATTTGAGCGTTTGCGGTTGCAAGGAAGAGACGTCCTAGAATGACGGGGATTTGAACGACAATGTTGGCAAAGGGTTGTGTATCTAAGACAATAAAGTCTACGTGGAAGTAAAATTTTTCAATTTGAACAATGACGTCCATGACCATTCCCCGCGGCACTTTCACGCTCTTATCCGCAAGTTGGAGAGTTATGCTTGTAGGTTGTAACTCTCCAAGGCCAAGTTGTTCGTAGACCAAATAGGGTAAAAGATTGACACTTGCTCCAAGATCGAGCAAGGCCCTTTCAATTTTATTTGCCCCAATGGTTATAGCAATGGTGGGGCACCCCGGATCTTTGAACTTAGGAGGTGTTTCCGCTTTAAGAAGAGAACTAACATTTTCATCTAGGAAGGCCTTCTTTTGCACATTCAACTTTCTTTTGACGGAGCAAAGGTCTTTGAGGAACTTGGCATAAGATGGTACTTGACGGATGGCATCAAGAAAGGGAATATTTGTAACACCCTGAAAATTTCAGACCATATTTTTTTTTTGAAAGGGCATAGAGCAACATTTAATAAAAGTCTAACAACCATCACCCACCACAACCAAATAAGTACCAATAGTCCACAACACACACACACATGAGTTTAAAGTACAAATCCAACCGGGTGTTAACGTTACAACAATTTCCAAAGGATTAAAAAGAAACATGAGAAATGAAATGCTCCAAAAAGTGATCATGCTCCATGCCATCCAATGCTTGAATCCGTCAAGCTAATTTGCCGGTCCTTTCCCTATAAAAATAGAGGGTTAGACGAACGCCTAGTAGGAAAACTTACACAACGATTCATATGATTGCAATGCAAATGAGAAAACAATGTGAGATGCATGCATAGAAGTAGGCTCAACATGAAAAGTGACTATCAAGAGAAGGAGCAATTACCGACAATTGATTCCAAGACTTTCCATATATGTTCACCATGTTGCAAGGTGTGATTATCATTGTTCAAGATGTGTTCCACTACAAGATTTCAATCTTTCCAACATTGTTCCAATACAAGATTTCCATAGTTCCAACGTGTGTTTTATTTCAAGGATTTCAATCATTCCAATGCTGTTCCAATATCATACATGTGTACCAAGATCACCACAAAGGTAACCACAAGAGTCTCAAGGCTAGTTCCGCATCGGGGTTCGTCAACCCCTTATCGTGTAGTTCCTGTTTTCCCCGGCTCATCGGGAGGGTCCAGTCAAACCTCTATTGCGCAATGTCGTGTGCCACTCTACATTAGTGACCCAAGGTAAGCAACCCGAATCTATAGCCACTCAAGTGTATCCAAACCTCATCAAGAGTACCAAGGCCAAATCGCATTTCTCATATTCCACATTTAAGTGTTCCAAGGCCTATCATCATTTTGTTCCACATTCCACAATTAAGTGTTCCAAGGCCTAACATCATTTCGTTCCATCATTCACATATGATTCCATATATCAATTTAATCAGTGTAACATGAATTTCATGAATTTAGGTTCAAATGTCATTTTCCCCAATTTTGACGATTTAGGGTTTTCAATAGAATTTGGGGCTTTCGATACTAAGTGACATATTCATG
>NMUG010003006.1:0-15279 GCA_002855965.1 Monotropa hypopitys
TGAGGAATTACCTATGCTTTAAATCATATGATTTGCAATAATATGGTTTAGAGAAATCCAAACCCAAGTAAGATATAATTGTAAAAATTCATAAGTATGTGTGAAATAGAATGCAATGACCCTAGGTATCTCTCTCACTTAAGTAAGAACTTTTAATTTAGTACTTTTCATACAATCGTTCACCATTACAAAACCAATCTCAAAACAATCATTTTCCACCCCTTAAACTAATCTTAGAAATAACTTAAAAATCTAATTTGGCCATTCACTTTCCTTGTGTTCGACCCTTCTCATCGCTACTACCTAGTAGTGTAAGTTGGTTTAAAAATAGTATCTTTGTATTGCACTAACGACGTGCGAGCAGAAGGGCTCCACCCCCTTTAGAGATGGAGGCGGGTGGTTAGGGATCCCCAACAATCCAATGTGCACCATAGCAGAACCATAACTCAAGTCAATGAGGCACGTCTAGGCAGATCTGTAAGCTCTGTGAGAGATCTCAGGGACCAGCTTCATGCTAGGTCTCCTGTACCAGTTCCACAGAATGAAGGTGGGGACAATGATTCAGCCCCAACAGATATCAATGATTTGCGAAGGTGGATTAACGAGCATCTCAAGGGTAGGGGAACTATCTAAGAGACTGCTAAGTGTGTAATCTAGTAGATCACTTCATCTCCTTTGTCCAAGGAGATCAGTTCATATAAGATCCCAAGGGGTTTTACCCTTCCGAATTTCCCAAAGTATAATGGGAAGGTTGACCCCATTGCGCATCTCAAAGATTACCAGCAGGCCCTCATCCTCTATGAGAGTGACGAGTTGTTGTATTGCAGAATGTTCGCATCAAGTCTTGGGCACTCAACACTCATATGGTACTACAAGCTTCCGGCTCAGTCGATCACCAGTTGGGAGCAATTAGACGAGATGTTTGTTGGACGTTTTATGACTAGCCATGCTGCTCTAAAACACTTCGATTCTCTAACGTTGTTGAGAAAATGAGCTAATGAGAATCATAGGGAGTACACTAGAAGGTATGTTGAAATGTACAATGATGTCGAGGATTGCACCAAGAAACAAGCTGTGTCCATGTTCAGGTTGGGCATTTCCTTTAGTGAGAAACTAAGAGAATTCCTGACCTTGAACCCGATGGAGACTTTCTCGGAGCTTATGGAGAGGGTGGAGCAGCACACCAAGCTAGAAGAAGAGTCATACAGAGAGGCAAGCTGCTCTACCAACAAGCCACATTGTGATATTGTGGTGGAGTCAGAAGGTAAAAAGAAGAAGAAGAAGTCGGTACTACGGGAAAATTCCCCCGAGAAGAGGGAACAAGCCCCTACCGTACAACAGACCAATTTCAATAGTCTTCCTATCCTGAGGATGCCTAGACCAAGTCCAGAATCTTACAAAGCAATCAGGACAACATTTAATGTCATTATATTCCATCTGGTCTTCCCATTGCAGAAGAGTCGTTCTAGTGGTGGCCCGCACATCTAGGGGGAACCGGGAAGAGCTGTAGGCAACTGGTATGAATGAAGTTATCATAGGAAGTTTGGACACATGACCGAGCAATGTCAAGCCTTCAAGGAATTCCTAGAAGAGCTTGTGGATGCTCGTCATTTGAATCAGTATCTTGCCCAAACACCAGCTCAAGATAACAGGCCTAGGCGGGTGGATAGGCGAGATGACTGTTCAGATGAGGATCAGACCACTGCAAGTGTTATCCACATGACTTATGGAGGTGAGGACCATGCTCATTGGAACTAGGCAAGAGCTTAGAAGAGAGGAGAGGCATCCGAACACCATGTTATTCAGCTCGGACAGAAGAGACAAAGAGAAGACAATGTGGTGGTAGTACAAATCTTATTTTATGAGGCAGATTTGGAGGGGGTCACCTTCCCGCACAGTGACACCCTGGTTATAACTCTCAACATTAACAAGTTCGACACAAAAAGGATTTTGGTGGATCAAGGCAGCTCTATCGAGATCCTATATTTCCAAACATTCAAGAAGATGAGGTTAACTCAAGTAGATCTTAAAGATGCAAGGATCCCACTAATCGAGTTCAATGCAGAGCCTGTATGACCATTGGGTTTCATCGTTCTTCCAGTCAGGACAGGACGAGCGACAAAAGAGGTTGAATTCCTGGTGGTAGATGTGTCCTCCACTCACAACGCCATCATTGGACGTATATGGATATACAAGATGGGGGCTATACCATCCACCTACCACCAAGTCATCAAGTTTCCAGGACCCAAGGGGATTGAAAGCATCAAAGGCAATCATAAGTCACCAAGGAATTGTTTTTTGGCTTCCATCAAACATACTCCCGATGCAGAACAAGTGAAGTCAATAGAGGTCCCAGATCAACCAGTCTTGGAGGATTTGCATTTCCTGCACACGAATCTGATGAGGATAGGTACTTCCTACTTGGGGAGGAACTCTATGAAAAGGATGCTTCCGAATTAGAGTGGGTACTGCGGAAACAATTGATGTATTTGCTTGAACTCCAGCAGAAATGCCCAGGGTAGAGCCAAGCATAATATGTCACCACCTCAAAATAGATCCATGCCATAAACCAGTCATGCAAAGAAGAAGACGATTAGCCACTCACCATGCAGAAGCAGTTTTGGAAGAGATTGATAGATTGTTGAAAGCCAAATCCATCAGGGAAGTATTTTATCTAGAATGGTTATCAAACATAGTGGTGATAAAGAAGAAGAATAGAATATGGCGTCTATGTGTCGATTTTACTAGTTTAAATAAAGCATGTCCTAAAGATAACTTCCCAATGCCAAAGATAGATCAATTAGTGGACTCCACGATAGGATATAAGCGAATGAGTTTTATTGATGCCTACAGGGGCTACCATCAAATCGCTATGTATGAGCCTGACGAGGATAAAACTTCGTTCATCACGCCTTTGGGACTCTACTGCTATAAAGTCATGCCATTTGGACTACGCAATACAGGTGCAACTTATCATAGGTTGGCCACACTCATATCCAGGGATCTAATCAGGAAAAGCATGGAAGTATACATTGATGACATGGTGGTCAAGTCTAAGGAGATGGACTCCCACCTTGTTGATCTGTGCCGAACCTTTGAAGTGCTGCGCCAGTACAAGCTCAAGCTCAATGCATCGAAGCGTGCATTCAGATTCAGCTCGGACAAATTTCTGGGGAACCTAGTCACAATAAGAGGAACGGAGGCCAACCCTGATCAAATTATTGCATTACAGACCCTCCAAAGTCCAAAAACGACTAAGGAGGTGCAACGATTGACTGAGATGGTAGCCATACTCAACTGTTTTATCAGCCACAGTTCGGATAAGTGCAGACCGTTCTTTTAGTTGTTGAAGAAGAGTGCAACTTATGTGTGGGGGCAGACTGTGAAGCATCTTCCCAGGAATTGAAGAAGTATCTAGCCACACCATCGTTGATTTCCACACCGAATCCAAGAGAAGTGCTGATAGTATATCTAGCCATATCAGATCGTGCTGTCAGTGCGGTTCTCATCAAGGAGGTAGATCGGCAGCAAGTACCCGTGTATTATGTGAGCAAGACGCTGTTGGACGTAGAAACTAGGTATCTTCCTCTAGAGAAGCTGACCTTAGCTTTGGTTATGACATCCAGAATGTTGCAACACTATTTCCTTTCCCATCCAATTGAAGTACCAACCACTCACCCAATTAGATTTGTCCTGAGAAAGGCAGATCTATCTGAGAGGGTGGTAGGGTGGTCAGTTGAGTTGGGTGAATATGACATTAAGTTCGTCCCCCGCACAGCCATCAAATGGCAGGTCTTAGCAGATTTTGTGGTCGAATCCTCACACAGTCCTGCCCTAGTACCAGTTCAGCAATAAAAAGTGGAGGAGGTTCCTGCACATCCTGAGTTAACGGCTGATGAGCCATGTACAAATGAGCTGTGGAAGCTCTCTGTAGATGGATCAGCCTGCAACAAAGGATCAGGTGTAGAAATCATGTTAATTTCTCTGAAAGAGTTAGTTCTAAAGCAATCAATACGGATTGCATTCAAATCCTCCAACAATGAAGCAGAGTATGAAGCATTATTGGCTGGGTTGAATAGCGCACAGAGATGTAGTGCCAGAGATCTGATGATTCAATGTGACAGCCAACTCGTGGTCAACTATTTGTCTAGGGAGTATGCTACCAAGGATGACAGGATGGCCATGTACACTGCCACAATGAAGAAGAAGTTGCAAGTGTTTAACAAAGTTCAGATTGTGCATATTATCTCAAAGCAGAACATCCATGCAGATACATTGGCCTGTCTTGCTTCCTCAGTATTATCAGAACTCCACCACACAGTCTGTGTGGATACTATTCACCAGCCAAACATTCAAGTTCAAGAACCAGAAGAATTATGCGACATAAATATGGGGCCGATTTGGATATACCCCATTATCTCAAGGACGGTGTATTTCCAGAAGACAATAAGGATGCCCACAAAGTCAGGATCAAGTCAACACAATACTGGCTCTCACCGGATGGGCTATTATATAGAAAGTCCTTCATAGGACCTTATCTCCGGTGTATGCATCTATTACTTATTCAACAATTCTTGTTTGAAATTTATAAAGGGGTGTGCGGCAGCCATACGGGAGGGCGGTGAATAGCCCACAAAGCCATTTCTTAGGGCTATTGTTGGCCATATATGCAAGAAGATGCTAAAGTGTATGTCAAAAATTGTGAGAAGTGTCAGAAGTTCTCACCCATCATTCATATGCCTTCTATGGATCTCGCACCACTCACAAGTCCATGGCCCTTTGCTCAGTGGGGTCTGGATATTGTGGGTCCATTACCAATAGTAAGGGGAGAAAAGAAGTATTTATTGGTGGGGACAGACTATTTCACAAAATAGATAGAAGCAGAGCCGTTAGCAAATATCACAAAACACAACACTGAGCAGTTTGTCTGGAACAATATCATTACACGCTTTGGGATTCTGTATGTCATTGTGTCAGACAATGGCACACAATTCCAATATAAGTTCAAAGCATCCTATTCTACCTACAAGATCAAGAACTTTTATGCCTTAGTAAGTTATCCTCAAAGTAATGGCCAGAGAGAAGCATCCAATAAGACAGTGTTAGATGGGATCAAGAAAAGGTTGGAAAAGTCTAAAGGACGATGGATTGATGAGCTGCCGTTGGTTCTCTGGGCTTATCGCACCATACTTAGAGGAGCTACTGGTGAGACTTCTATTTCCCTAGCATATAAATCATAAGTCGTCATACCATTGGAGGTGGGGATTCCAACAATCTGTACCGACTTATCGGAATAGGGGGACAATGACCACGCCTTAGCCGTGCAGCTGAACTTAACAGAAGAAAGAAAAGAAAGGGCTTTGGTCAAATTGGCTTCCTACCAGGAACAATTGGCTAAGTTTTATAATTGGAAGGTTCAGTTCAGAGAATTCAAAGTTGGATACTTGGCCCTCAGAAAGGTTCTTGGAAATACAAAGGATCCTGTTGATGGGAAACTAGGGCCGAACTGGGAAGGGCCAAATAGAGTGATAGGCAAGGCTGGACGAGGAGCCTACAAACTTGTAGATCTTGATGGAATCCAGATTCCCCGTACATAGAATGTATCAAACTTGAAGAAGTTTTTCCAGTAAAAGTGGAATGTATTGATGTTCTCCCTTTGAAGTTAATGAAAGAAGTTTTGTTCAGAATTTGACTGTTAATGTTTTGTACAGTGTGCTGTAATGCCGGAATTGAAGCAAGTTAGGGATTTTGAATGAGCAAGCAAAGACTTGGTCAAGCCCTCACTTCCTCATTTGGGGCAATGATCCCTAATAGGGATTGCTCAGAATGGGCTGAGAAGGCCCAGGATCATTGTTCCCGAGCTCAGATCCTTGATAAAAAATCCCAAGGTTTTGACCTCAAAGCCTAAGGTTCTTCATTAATCTTAAACTAAAAGCTTCCTTTAGGGGATGAGAAGTCCCAAGGTAGCCCTGTTTGAAATGGGTGGATGGTCCCAAGCAGGAAATGCAGGAAAATGGGTTGAGAAGGCCCATGACCATTGTCCCAAGCTCAGGTCCTTTAGGGTATGAGAAGTCCCAAGGTTCTGACCTTAAAATTGGGTGGTAAACCCATAAGGTTCTTTATAGATCCTAAGTCGAAAGCTCTAAAAAGCGATGAGAGTCCCAAGAGTGTCTAAGCTCGAAATGGGTGGGAAACCCAAAAGGGTCCAGTTGGGTTTTCAATCCATCATTGCCTTTAGGGGATGAGAAATCCCAAGGTATCCCAAGGTTGAAATGAATGAGAAACTCAGAGGATTGTTACAATCCTTGGATGATAAAGCAATCATTTTTGCCTAAGGCCTAAAAGGGTGGGAAACCCATAAGCCCACACAGTCAGTACTTGTAGGATTTCTAGAAATTGGGGATCACAAGCAACTAGCAGTGCAGCAAATGTAAGAAGCCAAGCAGCATAAGTAATAAGTAAATTAAAGCAAGAGGTAAGGCAAATGTAAGAAGACTAACAGTAAAGTGAGAAGTAAAATAAAGCAAGAAGTGGAAACAAGCAGTTCAAGTTCAAAAGAGTACAGAAAACATGAAGTCACACAAGAATACCCAGAAATGAAAAGTCAAGGATACCAGCAAATCAGTTGCTAGCATTAGTAGTCTTATAATATTGCAGACCCAATTTAAACAGAAATCAAACAACATCAACATTGGATGGTGGGTTTTCAATTAATGGCTCTATGATAGCAGGCATTTCAGAAGAAGATATTGTGGTAGTAGGCAGATCATTAACAATTGTGGATGGGTCAGCAGTAGTTGTGATTGGATCAGCAACAACATCAACCAGTAAAGTGGAAGAGGCTTCAGAGGAGCTGGGAGTTCGGCAGCTGGGTTGGTAGAGATGCTAGATGAAAGGGGCATGGTCGAAGTGACCTTCTCAGTGATCCCTGGCAGTGCATAGTTTATGTTTTCCAGTTCAGGGGATGGAGGCTGGGATGACACTATGCGACTTGGTAGGGGAGTCTCCACATAAAGGGGAGAGTCCATAGCCACGCCCATGAAGTCTAATACCATGCGCCAGAACTGGGAAAATATAGCATCCTACAAGCCAAGGAGATATTCTATGAATTCCTTTTCATAACTGGCCCCCATCTCGGCAGCTCCAGAAGCATGTCCATCTGCCCCAGACTTGTTTATTCTTTTACTTAGAATCGACTAGCTCTCTGCGGCACTCCTCCAGAGCGATTGTCCATTGCTTAAATTTTTTGACAGTCTCCTTTTGCTCAGCCTGGAATGCCTCCATCCGTCTCTTCATGTCATCTTTGGCATTTGCCTTGGTCTTCTCTAAGAGAGCTTTCTGCTTGTGAAATCGGTGGTCAGCCTTCATCTCTACCTGTTTCACATTAGCCTTTTCCCTCACTAGCTCGGCAGCCATATCAACGATTTTCTCTGTCAATAGCTTGATCTTGGCATCATTTTTCGAGATTTGGGATAGGTGATTGCTGATGATGTTCAGTTAACGGTCGTACTGAACTTGTAGATTGGTAAGTTGGTTGTTCAGTACGGTCGTGCACTAAATGGCCTGTTGAAGATAAGAAGAAAAGAATTAGTTGAAGTTTGATTAAAGTGATTGATGATCATGGTAGGATATACCTTGATTGAGCTAGCGCAAAAAGTGGCATACAGCTCCCTGCAACCCTGTTTACCCTATTCAACCATGTCTTTTGGCAGGAGAAGGGATTTAGTTAAGCCCAATGCAGTTGGTAGCTCCAAAACCCGGTCGGTCTGTCTAACAAGGGCCACACCACTTTTGTGCAATACGGGAGCCCATAGAGTTGCCTCCTATGGAGTCTTTTATCGATGCCTCCCGGTCTTCCTTGTTTTGGAGGCAGGGGCCTCATCCCCAGAGTTAGGTGGGGTCTCCTTGTCCAAGGGAATGATGGTTATCAGTGGTTGTGCGGATATGGGATCACTGGAAGATAGGAGAGGTACAATAAGTTGGGCAGATTCGGTTCGAGTAGAGACGGTGGTAGTTCTTGCTATGGTAGTTGGAGGGATGCTGGTGCTGGTGGCAATGGCAGCTGTGAGTGTAGTAGTTGGCAGCACATCAGAAGGGGCAGTGGTAGAGGGTCTGTGATGCAGACCGTTCTGATACTCTGCACGGGAAGCCTGTCGTACTATACAACGACTCTCTCAGTCTCTTCCCGCACTACCACTTGGCCCATCAAGACATGCACGACTTCTCTTGTTGGGCTCTAATCATGGTTGATCTCGGGGGAGGGATCTGGTGGTATCGGATGAGGTTGTGCCATTCTCGGAGGAGGAAGAACACGACTGCTGAGCTCCCATTTGCAGCTCGGCTAGAACAGTCACATCTCTGCTCGGAACTCTAGGATTGGCCAAGACAGAAGAGCTTAGTTGGCGTCAGCTCTGAGCACGACAAGCCACACCTGGGCTCCCAGTTGTGCCAGCAAGGCCACCTCCACTCGAAAAACCTTGTCAGTCCTGTGCAAAGACACGGCGTTGGTACCCGCACTCCCACTGATCTTCCGAACTGCCAAAGAAGTAGTTCATTTGTTTATTCCCCAGCTTGGCCAAAGGTCTTCTCCAATAGACTAGCCCAGGCCCGCACTCGCCTAAGGAGAACAATCCTTCCTGACCAGTTTGTGGAAGGAAAAGCTCTATACCTGAGCACCAACCTCCTGCTCGCCAAGTCTGAATGTGCTTAGCTCGTCAGAGGTGGAAGTGTTCAGCTCAGCTCGGGAAAGGATAAGGAAGCTGGCGCCAACCCCTGGGAACTTGTTCCACGGACTGGGAACTCACTCCTCTCTCTTTTTTTGGTACCAAAATAATCGTATTTTTTATTTCTTTTACTTGCCCGATGTATAGGGTTTCTAGAACTTTCTCCTTTTGGGTCTATTTTGTTGGTGGCTCATATTTTTTACTTAGGGTTTCTTTCCCTTTTAGGTTTTCTTGGCCGCCCTATAAATAGGGGGCTTGTGTAATGGTTAAAGGGAGTTGAATGAATTGAAGAAAATTCATGAGTCAAGCTGTGCTTGTTCATACCCCCATTCCCTTTTGGTATTCCTTAGTGAATTAATGAATTGTGTTTGAAGCCATTCGTCTGGGCATTCTATGAGAATCAACAGATCAGCGAGCCTTGATTCTGGTATTGGCTCGCCAATCAACAGACATCGAGAAGATGATTACACCGGCAATCTTCGGATGCAATGGCAACATCCTGCTCTATCTTTTCCCCCTTTTCTATTCTTACCATTTCATTGTTTTCCACTGCATTAGCTTGGTATCAGAGCTCCTCGTTTTGATCCTACCAGGGCACTCGTTTCGATCCGACCAAAGCACAATGTTTCAATCCTACCGGAACTTCAGAAGATGACATCCAGAGGATGTTCTCTCTATGGAGTTACAGGGGTCAGGCATCGATCTGAAAAGATGATGACTCCCATAAAGAAATCCAGCAAGATCGATAAGCTCGATCGAGTGGAGAAAATGGTGAAGGACTTAGTAGCCATTGTGGCCACCATCCAGATCGAGTTACAATCTCCGCTACAACTATGTAGGCGACATCAGACATCTCGTCCACGTCTGGTGGAAGGGGATGACTCAGTTACTCAGAGGCTTAATGAGGAGGAATCTCTCTTCATCGAAGGAAGTCTTTATAAGGATCCAGTGAGCCATTTCAGTGAGTATGACCAGAATCTAGTCTATGATGAGGAGCCTCATCCTAAGGAGATTTCGGCGAGAAGGATACTGTCTCCGAGCCCCTATTCTCTTCAGATCTCATGATAGACTTTACTAACAAAGCTGTCAATGATGTAATGCCATAAACGCTAACCATGTCTAAAGGAGGGGAGAAAGTGGTGCATCGGGAGCTCGAGCCGGTCGACCAAGTTCTTCAGCCTAGAAGCATGGTGCAGTTCACCCCAGAGCAATGGCATCTCGGCAGAATACAACTCAGCCTGAAGGGGAAGCCCAGCCACCAACAACCAGTGGGTAGGGGTGGACAATCCCTCAAACCATGCTCAGAGCGACTCCTCAAACCTTGCGTGGAACCGCTCACTCCCGCAGACCTCAGTCCAAGCAAGATGGGTCCCGAGCAGTGCTGCCTAGTTCAAGAGAATGGATGGCAAGCATTAGAAGAGATAAGGAAGTGGAGCGACGGAAACCGTAGCTCGGCAACTAGCCACAGTACCTCCTCGTAACTGCTCAAAGCAAAGCAGTCATAGTTCGGCAAACAGCCACAGCTCGGCATCACGATATCGCGCACCCCAGGAGCATGGCCGCTCGACAAGGGGCAACCCAGTACAGTTGGGGAGCCCAATAGCCAGTATTCGGCAGGTAAGGAACATCGACCCCTCAAACCAATGGCAGAGCCCCATAAGCATTGTGTCCTTAGGCTTCATAACGAGTCAAAGGAAGCAAGGACTTATGAGAATATGTGGGGTCTCCTTACATATGCCAACCTACGACAGGATCAGGATGATGGGATTGCAAGTTCGAGGTCGAACTTTCTCCAACCTGGGGTGAATGATGTAGACCGCTCTCATACTCTATACGGGAAGCATGCCGTACTGTACAACGAATCCCTCGGTCTCTTCCCGCACTACCAGTTGGCCCATCAAGATGTGCACAACTTCTCTTGTTGGGCTCTAATCATGGCTGATCTCAGGGGAGGGATCGGGTAGTATCGGATGAGGTTGTGCCATTCTCAGAGGAGGAAGAACACGGCTGCCGAGCTCTCATTTGCAGCTCGGCTAGAATAATCATGTCTCAGCTCGGCACTCTGGGATTGGCCAAGACAGAAGAGCTCAGTTTGTGTCATCTCTGAGCATGGCAAGCCACACTTGGGCTCACAGTTGTGCCAACAAGGCCAACTCCACCCGGAAAACCTTGTCAGCCCTGTGGAAAGACATGGCGTTGGTCCCCGCACTCCCACTAATCTGCCAAACTGCCAAAGAAGTAGTTCGTTTGTTTATTCTCCAGCTTGGCCAGAGGTATTCTCCAACAGACCAGCCCAGGACCACACTCACCTAAGGAGAACAATCCTTCCTGACCAGCTATTGGAAGGAAAAGCTCTATACCCGAGCACCAACCTCCTACTCGCCAAGTCTGAATGTGCTTAGCTCGGCAGAGGTAGAAGTATTTAGCTCAGCTCGGGAAAGGATAAGGCAGCTGGTGCCAACCCTTGGGAACTTGTTCTGTGGACTAGGAACTCACTCCTTTCTATTTTTCTGGTCCCACAATAATTGTATTTTTTTATTTCTTTTACTTGCCCGATGTATAGGGTTTCTAGAACTTTCTCCTTTTTGGCCTATTTTGTCAGTAGCCCATATTTTGTACTTAGAGTTTCTTTCCCTTTTAGGTTTTTTTGGCCACCTTATAAATAGGGGGCTTGTGTAATGGTTAAAGGGAGTTTAATGAATTAAAGAAAAACTGTGAGTCAAGTTGTGCTTGTTCATACCCCCATTCCCTTTTGGTATTCCTTAGTGAATCAATGAATTGTATTTGAAGCTGTTCGTATGGGAATTCTCTGAGAATCAACAGATCAGCGAGCCTTGATTCTGGTATTGGCTCGCCAAATAACAGACATCGAGAAGGGGATTACACCAGCAATCTTCGAATTCAACAGCAGCATCCTGCTCTATCTTTTCCCCCTTTTCTGTTTTTACCATTTCATTGTTTTTCGCTACATCATACTGTGTCCGGGAGGATGGAAGATTCTGGAGCCAGTGATTTTCTGGAACATTCCCTCAAAGTTGAATCTGCTCATTTTGTCGTCCCAGTCTTTGAGGATGGGTGCTTGGTCTAGTGGGGCAGAGCGGATGGAGGTGCCAGTTTCAACAATAGGGGGGACTATGGCTAGGGCTTTGTCGCGGTCAAATTTCTCACTAGTTAACTTTGTCAAAGTTCTAGCAACTCAGGGAGGTCTATAGGCTTTAGGATCTGGATTGATGACTAGGGCAGGATGCCTTACACCTCGATAACCCTGATAGTGTGGCATGTATCCGAGGAGGTTAGAAACAGATCTGTCCAAGTCTTGCCCGTCAGAATTTTGGTTGTTCAATGCTCT
Source organism: Monotropa hypopitys (assembly GCA_002855965.1). NCBI lineage: Eukaryota > Viridiplantae > Streptophyta > Magnoliopsida > Ericales > Ericaceae > Monotropa > Monotropa hypopitys. The sequence goes on from NMUG010003006.1 coordinate 12,073, forward strand.
TCGTACCTCAGCCTTTAAGTACCCCTTGTATTTGTGGGACTTCTGGTTGATTTTGGATGCTGCTACAGTTGTCGCAAGTCAGATTAGTAAGAACATTGGGGGGAATTAAAATCAAGTAAACAAGTGGAAAATGACAAGGGAAGGAACTGATAGGGGGACCCGTCATTGCGAGGCAGGGAGCAATCCTTTGGCTCTTCGGCAGAATACTCCAGTTTCCTGTAAAAATGAAGATATCATCATCGTTTTGCTTATCAGTGGCGGGGGTATTAAGGACTAATTTTCTCTGGTCAACACTATGTTTGAAGTACCAGGCCCCTTCTTTGGTACTATTAATGGTGTAGTGATATAGTATCTCGTGTATGGTGATTTGAGAACTAGTGATGCGATTTAGGGCTGAAACCCCCATCACAATGTGCACCATATTGGTGGACATATGTGTAGGGGTCAAGCCTAGGTGGTTACAGAATTGGAAAAAGAGGGGATCGAGAGGGAATCGAATCCCCGCCTCGAAAACATAGAGGACTGGAATCAAGAGGGTGTTGTCATCAACATCCTTCCACTTATAATTAGGTGGGGCAAGCTCGACACACACATCCTATGGAACATTGAAGTATTGATGGAATTGTTCCATCTTTTGGGGAAAGTTAACCCTAGATCTGAAAATGCCCATGTTCTCGAAAGATTGTTCTAAGTGCGAAATAAGCAAGAGAAGAGTGCGAAGAAAGGAGAATGAGTCACTTACTGAAGTTTGAAGGCGGAGAATGCATAGAGAGACTCTGGAAGAAGAAGTAGCAATTTTAGGAAAATGTGTTTAAGGATAGAATGTTCGAGATGTTAAGATTTGTTCTGATATGATGTGATTTGGGCAGGGCAATCGAAATTTGAATTTCTCGATGTTTGAGCCGCAATTTGTGCAATTTCAGTCTTAATCGCTGTATTTGGGTCCCACCGCATTTAATAGGTAATGATGATTATCAGTTAAAGTAATTGGCGGTTATAGTAATTGGTGATTATCTGCAATGGCGTAGTTTACTGACAGTCCGATTATCTTTGTCTACTCCTGCTGTGTGGGTGAAGTAGTCAAAGCTGGGGCAATTGTGGTGGGGTAAATCTAGATTAGTCACGTAGCAGTGTCGATCTGAGTTTGTTGTGCAATTATTCAGTGTGACATACAGGCACCTCGGATACACAGTCCGAATCCCCTTGATATAGCTGGCATCACGTCCAATAGGAGTCCATACTGAGGATAAGGTTTGGTCTTGTGTGGTTGAACATCCAGGTAGTATGTGAACTCTATTTAGGGACATGCATGTTGGATCAAGGACGATATAGCTGGATGTGTATTCCATATATAATACGTGAACTAGGTCTTAAACGATATATCCAACCGTAGGTCCAACAACTAGGTTGCACTAAGGATTAGGTCTAGCCTAGTGAGTCTAGACATCTTGGCAGTGCGGCAGGTAGGTGTTGAGGGACTGCGGGCTGGATCATGATGAGAACTGGTCATCCATGTATAAAGTTGGCACCTCGACTGTAGATAAAGCTAGGCCCTGTGCGGTAAGCATCTACAATGCGGTATAATGTTCAGCTTGACAATAATATGGGCGAAATGTACAGTCATTGGTTACTGAGTAGAAGTTAGTCAATGCACATTCCAACTATTATTAGGCCGAATGAGTATGGTAGAGGTACAAGAAGAAGTTAAATGGCGGGAGATGATCAGTCAGATAGATTGGTCAGATGGGAAGATGAGAAGTCTCCTGTCTAGATTCATCCCCTTTTCTTGATGAGAAGTCAAGTAGTTGGAACGACGCATTAATGATAGAGAGATGTATACAAAAGGAAGAAGATTACACCCTTGAAGGGGACACACACATTTCTGGTAACAAACCTCTGGAAAAATCCTCTCTCCCGCTTTGTACTTTCTCTTTCAATTCAATATTAAGTTAATCTTCTTAGACTAACTTAATCATTGGATGGCCTTCTAAGGAACAGCGGCGGAGGTCTTCTAATCATTATTTGTGGTTATAGAGATACGCACAGAAGGGAGGAAGTAGGAAGAAGGAAGAAGGAATTGTAGAAGGAATTTGGTTACAATCAAAGTCAAAGTAGTACTCAAGCGGGGTAAGTTTTATCCACGCACAATTATCATGAGTTATCACAATCATTTCCTTTTTTAGCCCTGTTTTGGTTCTACGACAAAAGGAACAGTACTGCACCCGTTCCTTGTTTCTGTTTAACCTGTCCTTACTCAGGCCTACATTGCTGAAGCTTCTGAGTATGAGTCAGACTCTTTGGACTATACCAAATGCATAGAACATTTTGAAACTAAAATTTGCCCGTTGAAGTTGTATTGCATATATGTGATGTGTATCTCCGAGAGAGAAAGTGTGAGACACACAACAAAAATAAAACACATAGAGCAAGACTTCTTCCTCTGAAACCACTAGCACCTCAACTCCATAACCCCTCTGTATAAAAATCATTCTTAGTGAGTGAGTGTGTGTGTAGGAAAGAAAGACACTGTGAGAGTGAGTGTGTGCCTGGGGTGTCGTTATCAACACAAAAAACAGTCAGTCACCCTCCTTCTTCTCCAAGTTACAGAGGAACCCACAGAGAAGGTGTGTGTATGTGTGTTGTTGATAACTCCTTCCCTGAGCCTTTCACTGTTTGCAAATTTTGGGAAGGTCCTCTACTTGAGTCAAGCTTCTCTTGGTAATATCCTTCTATCTCTCTAGTAGATTGTGTAACTTTCATTGTGCTATCTTGCCATATACTTAGCCTATATTCTTGCATGTTCTTATCTTAGTTAGGCCATACCTTTGTATAAAAGTTTATTGTTGAGAACTTATATCATGACTCGTAGTTTCTAATTATATTTCTGGAATTTAATTCACAATTCTAATCGATTGATGGATTTTAATATGGATTCCTTGGATTATATCGACATTTGAAATTAGGTTTTGAAGTCCTTCTTGATTCATCTATATTGTTCGTGTTTGATTCAGAGTGTTTCGGGGAAGTGTCAGGGCCTTTGGCATGAAAATGTCTCTCAGGAGGAGTTTGCATAGGTGCGGGAAATGCTTGCATAGGTGCAAAAGCATTCTGAAAATTTGAGCTAGTTTGCATAGGTGCAGGAAATGCTTGAATAGGTGCAAAGTGCTTCTGAAAATTTTCTAAGCTAGTTTGCATCGGTGAAGAGAA
>NMUG010003007.1:0-15278 GCA_002855965.1 Monotropa hypopitys
CTCTATACCGGTTTTGGTCAAAAATGGGCAGTGAGTTTAGTCTTTACAAATGGCCGGTATGCCGGTCGACATACCGGCTGCCTACCGGTCCCATACCGGCCTTTGTAAAAATGCTGATTTTCATTTTAAAAGTTCATTTTAATTACAACAATACCACCAAACGGTCATAAACGGCTAGTTTTGGATTGAGGCCTATAAATTGGACCCTTGGGGTCGTAGAATATTGTTGAGACCATGTCAAACTTTCCTTATGATCAAGTTCTCATCTAAAACTCTCTATCTCTCAATTTCCACTTGTAAACTATAATTCTAGATGAGAGTTTTATTCTTACACTTGTATTAGATTAGAGAGAGCTCACAAAAATCATTGTAATCATCTTAGTGAGCATTTGAGCCTTATTGTTACCTTGAGGAAGGGATTGTCTTCCTCATATCTTTCTTGAATACTTGGAGCTCACATTGAAGTCAAGACTTGAAGAATCAAGCTTGCAAAGCCATTTGAAGAACAAAGCTTTGGAGTCAAGTTCAAGCCTTGGAGGAGTCTTGAAGCTTGCAAAGAAGGTGGGAGCCACCTTGAGGAAGTAGCTCATCAAAGAAGGTCCAAGCCGCCTTGTGAAGTGCTTAGCAAAGGAGGGAGCCTCCATTGAAGTAGCTCAAAGAAGAAGGTGGGAGCCGCCTTGGGAAGAAGCTCATCAAGGTTTGAGAAGCCTTTGGAAGTTTCTCACATTTGTAAGGGTTTGACAACTACTTGAAAGTTGTAAAGGTAAAACTAGTAAAACTCTTACTTATTGGTAAGAGAAGTGGATGTAAAGTTAGGGACTTGGACAATCCCTAACCGAACCACTATAAATCCTTTGTGTCATTTGCCCTTACTTCAGTATTTTTTTGCCCTTACATTTTGAGCAAACACTACATTTTCACTCTACTATTCATAGTGCTTGGAACTCTAAGATCCAAGTCTCTTTATTAATCTAGTTATTTAGAACCACTTGAAAACCGGAAACCTCGACCTCTTGGGACTAGTCCCCCAAGAACCTGAGGTGTAACGAAAGGGATTCACTTGGTGCTTTAATTAGATTGATATTTGAACTTGTGATATTCATCACACTTTGAATAGTTAAGTCTTCTGCACTAATTTGCCTAAAATTGTCTTAACTTGGAAAGAAATTTTTATTTGGGCATTTTAGTTAATAATCCAATTCACCCCCCCTCTTGGTTGTCCATTGCATCGAGTACATAGGGACTAACATCTTTCAACTGCATTTTTAATTCATAGAGTTCGGCAGGTGCCATCCTATAAGGAGCAATAGATATAAGACTAGTACCCGGAACCAACTCAATTGTGAACTCCACTTTTCTAATTAGAATTATCCCCGGCAACTCTTCTGGAAAAACATCTTGAAAATCCCTCACAATAGGAATATCCTCAATACTCCTCTCCCCCTTCTCAGAATCAATCACATAAGCTAAGAACCCTTCACAACCCTTATTCAATAAAGACATAGCCTTCAAGGATGAGATAACACGCCTAAGAATTTCCACACTATCACCATAAAATTTTAAACCAGTTTTCCACGGAATGTAAAATAGAACTTCCTTACTGACACAATCAATAATGGCAAAATGAGTGGCTAAGAAATCCATCCTCAAAATTACATCCAAATATGTCATATCTAGTGGGATCAAATCTAACAACAAAGGCTCGTTACTCACCCAAATTTCACAACCCGAATAATATGTGTCACGCCCCAGATTTTCAAACCATATTTTTTTGAAATTGCATAAATAGAAGATAACTAATTTCCATAATGAAATCCATCCACAATGGTAAGAAAATCTAGGCATGCGATGAAATTAAAAGTGCTACATCAAACCATAGAGTAGTAGAGGGAGAGAAGTATCAAGTTTAAGTTTTACAAAATATCCTACTCTATTACAAGCCCAAAGGGGCCTAAAGGAAATAAATAAAATGCATGGGGTTTCTTCCAAATCTTTTCCAAAATCTTACAATGCTCCAAAATCCCCAAAGGAGGGGTCAACACCTGTAGAAAAAAAAGGGTGTGTCACGCCAAAGTAGGAAATATCTATCAACTAGTGTATCCAACACTGGCGTGGACAAGTGTGTGAATGTAAAGAGATATGATATGACATGAAGTGCAAGACCCATACAATGGCAATGATCTGACCACTACAAGTAACTTCAATCAAGTGACCATATGCAAGCACAATTAAGAGACCACTAGACCAAGTGATCACACTATTATGCATTAGAGTTCTCATTCCATTTCAAGGTACCACATATGTGAGTTTATCATTTGTTCATTCATTCTATCTTTGTAAGGTGATCCAGAATTCCATACAAGTATATTCCATACATGTGTTTTGTTCATAATTTAGGATAAATCCCCAGAATCCCTAGTCAAGTACATTCCGTGTTTATCCAAGTGTCACTGTAACATTGATATGGTAAGGTATAGTATAGTAGCCCGTCGACACACTAACCAACCTAATTCGTCTTCCCCAAAGTCCGTTGGGAGGGCTCACGTAGCCCCTATTGTGCACAATGTCGTGGATGGCACGACCATCCCGGGATCCCTCCAAGGCACTCCGTATCAAAGTATATAAACTCATATCGTTGTTACAAATCCTAGCCGTAGGCTAGTATGCCAAGGTTACCCAAGGTCATCCATGTTGCCAATCCTTGCCATAGGCTAGTATGCCGAGGTTACCCAAGGCCATCCTTGTAGTATCACACCTAGCTTAAAGCTAGTAAGCCAATGATGTCTCGGCCATCAATCACATTCTTGAATTTCATTCGATCATATTTCGTCGTGCCAAGTGAGTTCATTTCAATCGTTCGCAACATGACAATGTGATCCTTAACTAAAGTGAGACCAAATTTCCAATCAACACGACCCATGTATTAAAACCATCTGTTAGACCTTATTTACATCCAATTTCATATATCCATGCTCAATTTGACCATTAAACCATTAATTGACCAAAATACCTAAATTGCTAAATTAGGGTTCATGCAAGATTTGGGGCTTTTCAATATGAAGTTCCAAATACGAAATTGAATTCATGAGTGTGTAGACATGTCCCTAGAGACTATATTTCCACCATCAATTTCATTCAACAACACCCCCACACATACCAATTTCATCAAGACAAATGACATACGAAATTTACCAAAAATAGATGCATGTTTGAGGAAGAAGAAGAAGGCACAATCTCTAACAACACTAGAGACAGACAAGTCCTACCTTAGGTGAGCTTGAGCCGAACCCTAGAACAAGAAATACACCAGATGATGAAGATATAGTGCTTCTCGGATAGCCCTTGACACGAGGAACAAGCTTTCTTCTTGGGGTTTCTTCAATGGAGTCTTGGAAGACCTCCAAATTATAGAAAGAAGTGAGAGGTTTTGAAGGGGGAGAGAGTTGGGAGGTAGAGAGAGAGTGAGATAAAATGTTCTGAGTGATTTTTAAGGCTAAACACGCATATAGGTTTGAGTAAAAAGGTTGGAAAGTGACCAAAATACCCCCGGTTAAGTCCTGTGAACTCACAGTCTACGCAACCGCTACCGGTTGCGCCCCAATAGCGATACCGGTTGCGCAATGCTCGGTAGTTTCTCCCATTTTCTGCAGACATGGACGCGCTACCGGTTGCGCCTCAAATACGCGCTACCGGTTATGCAAGGTTCAGCAAACCACCAAAAGCTGCTATCAAACGGTTTTGGGACTAATTCCTTCATCCGGACTCCGATTGACGTGATTCAAGTTGCGTTGGGTTCACAACTGAATTCTCTACGGCATTCTAAGATCAAACGCCTCGAGAAACGAGATAGAAAATTTCTCGAAGTCTCTAAATTGATTTAAAATAGCAAATTAAATTTCGGAAAGTGTTTACAAAAATACGGGTTTTACACCTCAACCACATTAAAAGAATTTCATCCTCGAAATTTACTAAGGTAGGAGTACAAAATACGAATACAAATTTAATTCAAAACAAACATAAATCAAAATAACTTTGGATATTTGTCACGCATCTCGTCTTACCATTCCCAAGTCGCTTCTTCCATTCCATGGTTGTTCTACAAAATCTTCAATAAGGGAATTGTCTTTCCCCGAAGAACTTGCTCTCTCGAATCAAGGATACGAATCGGCTTCTCTTCATACGATATATCTGATTCCAACTCCACGTTCGACCAATTGATGATGTGGGATGGATCCGGCTCATACTTTCGCAACATCAAAACGTGAAAGACGTCATGCACATTATAAATGTTGGATGGCAAAGCTAAGCAATATGCGACCTCTCCAATCTTCTCAATGATGTGAAACGGACCAATAAAATGCGACATCAACTTCCCTTTCTTCCCAAAACATGAGATGCCACGGCGAGGAGACACTTAAAGAAATACGTGGTCATCAACCTCGAATGATAAAGGAATGCATCATTTATCAGCGTAACTTTTGTAACGGCTCTGCACGGTCAAAAATATTTGGCGAATCATCTTGATCTGCTCGGTAATCTGCTGCGTCATCTCCGGAACAATAATAGCGGATTCACCAACATCTAACCAACACACGGGCGAATGACACGGCCTACCATACAGGTCCTCGAAAGGAGTCATACCAATACTCGAATGAAAGCTATTGTTGTAGGCGAATTCGATGAACGACAAGTGTTCCACCCAACTCCCATAGAAATCTAACATGCAGGCCCGCAACATGTCCTCCAAAATCTGAATCGTGCATTCCGATTAGCCGTCGGTCTGAAGATGAAAAGCGGTACTAAACAGAAGCTTCGACCCAAGAGAAGTCTGCAAGCTACGCCAGAATCGTGAAGTGAATCGCGGATCTCTATCGGACATAATGGATGATGGAACTCCATGAAGTCGAACGACTTCCCGAATGTACAACCGGCTCGAGGAATCAACTGACTGGGCAACTCTGATCGGTAAAACGTGTGCGGTCTTCGTCAAACGGTCGACAATGATCCAAATAGCATCTTGACCACCCAGTGACTTTGGAAAATCCAAAGCAAAGTCTATCGTCACGTGCTCCCACTTCCACTCGGCGATAGGCAAAGGCTGAAGTAAACCGGCTGGACGCTGATGCTCGGCTTTGACTTGTTGGCAAGTAAGACACTTGGCAACGAACACGGCTACATCCTTCTTCATTCCTGGCCACCAAAACTGACGTCTGAGATCGTGATACATCTTTGTGCCTCTCGGATGAACGGCTAACGGTGAATGGTGAAACTCATGAAGAATACCTCGTTGGCAAGATGTAGGAACAAATAAATGTCTACAAAAATGCAAACTGGAATCGGCATGAATCATCCATCCCTAGCGCGCATCTCCACTAAGAAATTTTGCCCGAAACTCTGAAGCCTCTAAATCTTCGGCATGTGCCTCAATAACCCATCGTGATAGCTCCGAATGAATTGACAAGTTGCACAAAGTAACTTTCTCTCCAATCTCTTCGGCATGCAACACGAACGGACCCAAGTCCTCCATGGACCTCTAATCAAGCACTGCTAGACTAGCAAGATGAGATGACTTTAGTCTCAATGCATCGGCAACAACGTTGGCCTTTACCGGATGATAATGCAACTCCAAATCGTAGTCCTCCGAATGCTGCATCCATCGTCTCTGTCTAAGGTTCAACTCTTTCTGTGCGAATAGGTACTTCAAGCTCTTGTGATCCGAAAACACTTCAAAGTTTTCACCATAAAGGTAGTTCCTCCACATCTTCAATGCAAACACGATCGGTGCAAGCTCTAGGTCATGGGTAGGATAATTTCTCTCGTGCACCTTCAACTGCCTCGAACCATAAGTCACCACTTTTCTTTCTTGCATAAGGACACATCCCAAACCGTCGTGTGAAGCATCACAATAGACCGCGTAGCCAACTCTCCTTTCTGGCACAATAAGAATGGGTGCGGAAGTCAACCGCCTCTTTAGATCCTCGAAAGCAATCTCACAAGCATCATCCCAAGTGAACGGAACACCCTTCCGGGTCAAACGAGTCATAGGAGCGTCCAAACGAGAAAAATCTAAAACAAAACACAAGTAGTATCCCGCAAGCCCAAGGAAACTACGAACATCGAATACACTTTGTGGACACGGCCACAAAGAAACGGCATCAATCTTACTGGGATCAACGGACACACCTCCCTACGAAACAACGTGAACAAAAAACTTCACCTCCGGAAGCCAAAACTCACATTTGCTGAGTTTGGCATACAAATGATGCTCCCGCAGCAGCTCCAACACAACCCGAACATGAATCTGGTGCTCCTTTTATGAAGCCGAATAGATGAGAAGATCGTCCACAAATACCATCACAAAACGATCGAGATGAATACGGAATATATGGTTCATGAGATCCATAAAAGTCGATGGAGCATTAGTCAACCCAAATAGCATGACAATGAACTCATAGTGGCCATAACAGGTACGGAAAGCCATCTTCGGAATATCCTCTGCACGAACAAGTAACTGATAGTAGCCCGACCGCAAATCAATCTTCGAGAAACAAGTGGAACCATGAAGCTGGTCAAATAGATCATCAATCCTCGGCATCGGATATTTGTTCTTCATGGTGACACGGTTCAGCTTCCGATAGTCAATACACAAACGCAAAGATCCATCTTTCTTCTTAGAAAATAATGCTGGAGCACCCCACAGAGAAGAACTAGGGTGAATAAAACCCAACTCGTAAAGCTCCTGTAACTGAGACTTCAACTCTCGCAACTCAGCTGGCTCAAATCGATAAGGTGGTACCGAAATAGGGGACGTACCCAGCAACATGTTAATAGAGAACTCCACCTCCCGCCTAGATGGCAAATCCGGTCCAACCGAACACGACCTCCTACAGGAGTATCCACAAACAAGGGTGGATCCAAGATGTCCACGTCCAACTCGAATACATAGATGAATGATGCGGCAATGAAAGAATGTGATGCACCTGAATCGAAAATAACGCTAGCCCACGAATTATAGATAAGGAACATACCCCGAACAACTGAAGTCTCCGTCTGCTGCTGAGAAGTAGAAGGAGTAGAAGTTGCTGGGATGGCATAAGCTCTACCATAAGTAGTCGGACCTTGATGAAGACCACCTCGCTGTTGGAACTGATGCACTGGCCTGGCAGGCGTCAGAACCCTACCAGTACGAGAAGCCTGAACGGATACTGATGGTCCTGACTGCTGAGGGCGCTGATGTCCACCCTGCGACTGTTGTGCTGATCTAGTCTCACTACGACCACTATCCTTCCTCGGACAATCTCTAACCACGTGACCCACCTGGCCACACTCATAACAGGCTAGAGTTCTACAATCAACTCGCAAATGCCCCGATTGGCTGCATCGATGACACAACTTCGGACTCTACACGGTACCTACACTGGCATGAGACCTCTGGCCTCTAGAGAAGCGACACTGCTCCCTTTGGCGCTTCCTCCCAAGGTTGTCTGATGATGAACTAGAATTGGAAACCTGTGGGCGTGGTTCCCAAACCTTCGTTTCCCTGGACTGTTCTCTCTTTGGCTCTATGGCCCTAGAACAATCGACAATATCCGCAAAGGTACGAATCTGCTGGCTCATCACCAATCGCTGAACTGATGGATGAAGACCCTTTTCGAAATGCTTACATTTCCTATCCTCTGTGCTCATCAAATTAGTGGAGAACCTCGACAATGCCTAAAACCGCATGGCATACTAGGACACAGTCATTGTCCCATGCTCTAAATGCTCAAACTGCTCACGAAGTTGCTCCCTGAAGCTGTCTGGGAAGTACTGTCCCTCAAAGATTGACTAAAAATCAGCCCAACTCATCCTACGAATAGGATCATGAATGGCATGTGGATCAGCATCTCCACTGGCAAGCAAACTGACTCGGTGCATCTCTAAGATAGAACTCCACCACTGACTAGCTTCCACCGTCAGCTGATATGTAGCAAAGGAAATCCGCAATTTATCCTCGACGATGTCCGACGTGTCCAACACCTTCCTCACCTCAAATAGCCAATGATTGGCCTCCAATGGATCACTCTCTCCGATCAACTTGGGAGGGTCCATGCGTCTGAACTCCCGCAATGCCTCGATAGTGCGATTTCCCTCATTTTCCCGCGGAGCAGCAAATCCGCGACTAGCTTTGACCATGGCGGCTGCAAACTCTCTAGCAAACTGGCTAGGGGCAACAAGCCCTTCCAGAATAGGAATAACAGGAGGTACCTCGTCCTCCACCCCGCACATTCTATCGTTAACTTCTTCACTATGATCATCCAGGGTGTTCGCACCCTGGCGACCACGACCCCTTCCTCTAATACGACGATGAGCCATTTCTATATAAGATTATGAATCCGATGAGAAAATAGCACAAGACAAGGCTCAAGTAGCTAGTCTCCATCAACGATACGAGGCTTAATCGAAAGGAGTATACTCAACCATATTCAAGAATGATTCTCACAGCAATGGAATCAATTAACAGGGCTATACCCAAAGAGAGGAACAATGCACATGTATTACCCCTTAACTCACACTAACCTACGGATCATGCCAAGGTATGTTCTAGACACTCACACACATGCTAGATGATGCAAACAATGCTCAATGCAACCCATAGAGACTAAGAGTCTCCCCAAAGGCCTACGTTTTCGAAACAGAAAGCTCTGATACCAAATTGTCACGCCATATTTTTTTTAATTGCATAAATAGAAGATAACTAATTTCCATAATAAAATCCATCCACAATGGTAAGAAAATCTAGGCATGAGATGAAATTAAAAGTGCAACATCAAACCATAGAGGAGTAGAGGGAGAGAAGTATCAAGTTTATGTTTTACAAAACATCCTACTCTATCCATACGAGAACTAAAAACAGTAGATACGAAGTAGTGTATGGCACCAAAATCTATCAAAAATCGTGCATATAAAGTAGATTCACGAATCATACCTATCACCATTTCCGTATTTGTTTGAGCCGCTTATCAATCTAGAGCAAACACCCTGCCATGAGAAGACTGACCCACAGCTCCCTTGTTTGCACCTCTTGTCGCACTCCCCACTAATACAACAGGTAACTGAGTCTGTTGTTGAATGCACTGCATAGCCTTGTGACCCATTCCCCCACACTTGAAACATTTTATCCCGTTGTTCCCTGATGCATAATCTCTAGCAATATGATCTGGAGACTAACATTCAAAACACCGCCTAGAAAAACATCTACCACTGGACCCCGACTATTCACACTCCTCTCTTGGTTTCCACTCCAACCACTCCCTTGGTTTATATTTCCTCCACCACTCCTCCCTTTGTCAAACCTTGATTTTGAATCACTACTCTTGAAATTGTTCTCTCCAGATTTCCACTATTCTCCAATCTTGCCTTTTTAAACGACTCTTGATTTTCCCGATAATCCTGAATATCTTTCCACATCCTCGTCGCCATGTACACAAGATACGAATAATCCCTCTCTCTAAAAGATAACAACCTCGAAGCAACTCCCGGCGCCAAACCCAACCTGAAATGCCTACACTTCAAATCCTCCATACTCACCATGTACCAAAAGTGCTAATGTGAAGCACAAGAGTAACAATCATCAATGCCAATGACCTCAACCAAAGTCATCATCCAAACATCTTCCCTTCCCCAGCTTCATAGTGGACCACTAACTGGATACCTATTTCCAAGTCAAAGATAAGGAAACAGAGTGTGAATATAATATTTTAACTTCCAAAACTCAAACAACATAATTATCAAGATCATGCAGTTATGAACCATTTTCTCTTTAATTAACAAGTGCATCCCATGCATTATTCTTTCACATGTATTGGCCGAAGCACTTTTTAAAAAGATTTGAGCATCTCATGCCCTGAAAATAGCTATTGCTATAGGCAATAGTTCATACGCCTCGCGCAGAAGATTTTTTGGGATACGCCCCGCCCCGCACACATGTAGGCCATGCATAATACATACATATATATTATGCTTATTCATATCTCGTAGTATGCATCTCATTCATTTCATGTCATTATCATACCATACTCAACATTACATGATATCAACAAGTGAAACAATGGTAAAAATCAAAACAGTACTCGGTGTTGTACAATTAAAATGTTATAAACCTACACTCAGCAATACCGCTTTTCAAACATTCTCCTTGCCTTTGTTCAAGGCGTCAAGATTCTCCACGAGATTCCCTGTCAAAAATAAACTAATAATTTCAGTCCGCATGATATATAAAATAACAAGGGAAAACGAAATCCTTAAGTTAAACCAACATTCGATACGGTTTGATTTTTATAACTACCAACAGAATAATTAACTATTTTAAAACAGCTTATTAGGGCCCCCAAATAGTCCCTAATATTTCCCAAACACAACCGAAGTCCATATCCGAACACCCCGAAAAGTTACCACAAATCTGCCAGAAAACCTAGGAGGGACCAGTCTTCCGCAGAATGGGGGACCGGTACCGACCTCCTTGGGTATCTTACTGCATTTTGGGGACCGGTCTCCCACGGCATGGGGGACCGGTCTCTCCCCTCTTCTCCAGTTTACTGCTTTGCGGGGACCGCTACCCCACAGAACAGGGGACTGGTACCCCCCATGCAGAAACTGATTTTCTGATAATTTTGACGCACCAACCTCAAATCGTTTCGGTCTAAACTTCCAAAACACCATCAATTCACCATCCTCAAGTGTTCTAAACATTACCACTATAGTCAAATCTAAGCATCAAACCCCAACTAAAGCCCAAAGAATTTGAGGTTTTAAAGAGTAGATCTAGGAATTTTGGTCAAGAAACGAGATTAACTTAAATTACTCAATCTAGGCCAAATATGAAACGATATGATGTTGAAATCTATATCAATGGAATTGTATTTACCTTAGGAACAATGTTGAAGAAGGCTTCTTCTTTTGATTTTTTCTCTAGAGCCTTGAATCCACCAATTTTCTTCTTGCCACCCTTAGCCTCCTCTCTAATCTCTCTAATCTCTCTCAAGCACACACTTAGTCTAATTAGGATTAGTAACTAAATCAACCCTAATATAGATTTTAATCTCTTTTACTTCCTTACCCCTTCACTAATCCACATACTTACCCTTATGTGCCATTATTCATACTTTTAGTACTTAAAAGCATGCAAAAATACAAATTAATCCCCTTAATAACTTTTTTGACTCCCAAAATTGAAATGAAATGTGATATTACTTATTTCTATCTTTGATAATATTTAAAACATTTAAACTTTATAATTGTACGAGACGGGTATTACATTTAGAGGTTCTATAGACTAGTAGAGTCAGCTGGACGGTGGATAATAGGGAGTCGTTCAGATCAGAGTCAGAGTATAGAGCTTGTGCTTGGTGCTTGTCTAATTATGACCAGTGTTGTAATTCACAAGTGAGAAATGAGGCATGCATTAATGAAAATTTATTGAGAATATGTGGTGTAAATTTTAATTTATCAATTCGGATTATCTTTAAACTCATCGATCATATAAATAAAGTCATGCGAGGAAGTTTTGGGAAATAAGGGATAAAGAGATCAAATAAGAATTTAATGGTGATAGTTCTCAAAGAATAAGATTTGAAAAAAGGAGTATAGCTAAAATACGATATGAGTTCAGACAATATGAATATTTATATAAATATTATTAAAAATTGAAATAAAATAGAAAACTATGCGAATAAGGTGGAAATAATTAATTGAGAGAATTGAGGCGGATGCCTGTGGAATATAGATTTGGTGTGAGTATAGTATTATTCATGTATTCATTGGGGGCTTAACACGTATGTATCTTGGTGTGAGTGTGTATATTCGTTGGGTCATGTGATATATGATGGACATGTGTGGATTGATTTGAGAGAGTGTACATATCTCAAAACAAGCCTCCAATGTCATTCGGTTATCACACTGGGGTGCATATATAGTGATTTGCATGTGGTGTTATGTGTATATGTGTGAAACAGAGTAAAAGTGGTGTGATATGTGTGGTATGTGTGAAAGAAATTATTATGCATGCATGAGTATAGAGATTCAAATCTAGAGTAGTACGCTGAGAATTGAGTAATGAGTTTATATGATAATGAGCAGCGGTGAGAAAATGCAATTTTATGCAATTGCCATAAAAATTATAATGAGAATATGAAAGTATAAATTGGAATAAATGGAAAAGATTATAAGAGTTATGTATTTGAGTAATATAAAAAAATATAAAACTTTTGGGAATAATATTGGAAAATGAGAATAAAGGGAAAATTGACGAGTTGTTTCTAAATAGTATGATCCATTAGGATATTAGTAGTTGAGAATAGAGCAAGTATTATGAATGGAAGTGAGTAATAAGAAAGAATCAGAATAAATATTCCAAATATTGAAGAGATGATGTGATCTAGTATAATGACATGAGTTAGGAATAAAAGAGTTATTGGAGTAAGGAAAATTGTTGATTCTCCATTTCGACCCACCGCTCAGAATCAATCAAATCAAGCTCAGAACAGATTAAACCGGATTCAGAATAGATTAGAACGCATTTCTGAAACGTTCGATCTTCTCACAAGTAGCACCGACGACAGGCACTAATGATATATCAATGATTAAATGTCGGTAAAGTAATGAGGAATATTTACCCAAAGATGGATTTTCAAGCCGAGTTGCAGTTCGGGACAAACAGTAAACGAACACCGAGAAAATCATTGCAAAACAAGTATTTCAGGCTGGGATCAACCGAAAATTAGCACAAGTGTCCAAAATTAAGTTTCTCAATGAACATTCGACGGTAAATTCATTCCTAAGAAGTCTGTATAAACACTGATGTCATCGGATGAATAACTGGGATTTAGTTGGGTCCGGATGCCATTCTGTTCAGAGCACCGTGGAACGGCGAGCCAGCATCAGAAATATGCAAACCAATTTTTTATAGAGTCTCGATAAAAAGACTGACATTTCCTGTAAAACAGTTTCGACAGAAAATCCACCATTGGAGAGACGAGCACGAGTCGCGAGGTCTTTGTTTAAAGTAAAAGAGCTGGCAACCAAATTTTTCTCAAAAGTTATCCGATTCAAAGTGGCGTTAATTTTAAAATTCATGATTCACCTCAACACAAATTGTGGTGGTTTCAGTTTTCTCAGCAACAGGGCCCGCGGCACTATAGAGCAGTCAACTCGGGGATTTCCAGTGTAGAGCAGAACATTTTTGGATTTACTTTGGATGAAAAATAAATCAAAAATTATTTTTCCACCCAATAATACAAATTTCTATGTCAGAATTTGGACAAATCCGGACCACTTTCAGCACAATGCACCATGACCTCAGCCCATAACCGTTGTCTGGCTGGTGGGCAGTGATGTCACTATCGCACTTATAGGTGCGCCAAACCCTTATATATAGATGGGCACCCCTTAGTCCTTTAGAGAGCATTCTGAAGTCCCCAAGCCCTGTCCAATTGTTCTCTTACCCTTCTGTCTCGAACAGAATACTTTCCCCTTTTCAAAAATCCTTAAACCTAACTCAAATCAGCCCTAAACTCTTTAAAATCAGCCTAACCATTTTCATCCTTCTATAAACCGTCCAAATCAATCCTAGACCCTACAAAATCTAGAAACCAAAAGCTTAAATCACAAAAACCAAAGCCCAAATCCTAAACAAAACCCTTTTCCGCCAAACCAAAAAACCCTAAGATCTAGTCGAAGCTCTGTCGGAATTTCACTGAACGGGAAGCCTTCTATTTTCATTAATTTTCTTGTATTGGAAAACTCCGACGAAACTCTAGATTATAGTCTAATATAGTAGGGATATCGTCCTGGATACTATATTTTATTATAATCAAAAGAACTAATCGGTTACTTATTTCCATTTTATTGTAATTCTAATAAGGTAAATAAATTTTCATATTTCTTCTTTTCTTTTCTTTTCTTTTATTTTTCCATTGAAATGTAGAATTTATTCTTAAACATGAGTAATACTAATCTATATTTTATTTCGATAAAGTCAACATAGCACAGGCCATGCCGGCATTGTATGATTATCGAAGCAAAATATGAATATGTATATCCTTTGCACATACGAGTTGATAATTTGATTTTCAAAAATTCATTACGTGATATCTCGGCCTTGCGTATGGCTATGCCTACCGGCTGTTCGGTCACATCTTGATACTTTGAGAGTCAATTTTTCATTATCATAAAATTGATATTTACAAATTCATTTAAATGATCTTTTGGCTAATGTATGGCTATGACCGACAAGCCGATTAATCATTATGTAAATTTATAAAATTTATTTTATCAAAGTCCGATCATTCTGACACATTATTAATATGTAACATCATTTTGTTAAGATATGCCAATGCAATATATATATATATACTAGTGATAGCTCGTGCCATCAGACGGGATGACAGAATAGAAAGCGCAACATAATACCTAAGAGTATGATAAAACTTCGGGTATTAATAGTGCCTTCGGCAATAAATCATACCTTCAGCACTCATGATGAGTCATGACACTCAATCTGTGTTTTTGATATAGCCCGTGCCGATGGCACAGGGCGACAGAATAGAAAGCATAACACAATACCCAAAGGTACAATGAAACTTCAAGTATTAGTAGTATCTTCAGCATTGATTCGTACATTCGACACTCATGATAAATGTGTATAAAAATGTAAAAAGAATATATGTATACAAATGTGTATGAAAAATATGTGAGGCCCACACCAAAATATTTTGTATAATAAATATAATAGATGTGTATGGAAATATGTAGAGAATGTATGTATAAAAATATGTGAAAGATATGTGGGGCTCTGTTTGGACCAGTTCCCGCTTTTTTGGTAAAAATTAGTGTCCTAAATTATAAGGACAGTCAGGTATAAAATTTTGATAAAAATTGATGTCCTAAACAATAAGGACACTCAGGTATAAAGTTGCCATATTTATTTTTGGCCAAAAGGAGTTGATATAATGAACCAAATTCCCAAAGTTATAATTTATCCTAAATAAAAGGACAAGAAAAAATACGTTTCATTATAAAAATTATTTATCCTAAATAGAAGGATAATTAATTTTTATAGACTAAAAGGTCAACAGCAAGGTAATAAAAATGTTCTAGAAGATCAAACTGCTCAAAGACAGTTTTTAGACAAGTGTTGCAACGATAGAAGAGTAGTTATAAAAACTGATCCAGGTTTAAAGGAATCAAGGGGGGAAAATAGCCAAATTCAAACAACGTGAAGGCTATATAAAGAAGGAACT
>NMUG010003008.1:0-15275 GCA_002855965.1 Monotropa hypopitys
GGGGAAAGACTATCCCTCTCGTTAAAGTTCTTTAGAAGAATCATAACATCAAAGAAGCTACTTGGGAAAGAGAAAGTGAGATCCAGGAGCAATATCCGGAATTGTTTGATTCCTAAATGTAGTTTCTAGATTCATCTTGTTGTATTTCTAATAGAATCCTTCTTTCATCTCATTGTATTTCTTTGTGTTCAACCTTATCAATTTCGAGGACGAAATTCTTTAAGGAGGATGGATTGTAACGGTTCAGAAATTTAAATATAATTTCCTGTTAATTCGATTATATTATTGGGAATATTTATTTACTTAAATGTTCATCGAATTTCATTTGGAGCTAATAAATATTACTTCCCTTGAATTAATGTTTCTATTAGTTATCCAAATCAAATTCCAATACGCCAATACGCCAAGGACATGCCAATACGCCAAGGACATGCCGATACACCGATACACCAAGGACACGGCGATATTCCACTAAAGCAGTTGCACGAATGCTTGGTGGGTTATAACTAACGATAATACGTCATTATACCAAAACCCACAAGTTATCCAAAAAAAATATATAAATGCCACATATGGACATGCTCCAAAATCCACTAGCCAAAGAATACACCACACCAGACACACATCCTAGTGCGGTAACCGGATGACCTTGGTGGTTTGTTTTGAGATGCCCCGGTTGGTAGCTCTTCTCAAACCAATTCACACATGTCAAAAGTATATCATACAACCAAGAATTTCTCATATATATATATACACACACACACACATACCAAAACATGCATGTGCTAAGCCCAAAAACATGGCATAACACCATACTCACACCAAGTCTCGACGCCAACATGCATTCGCACCCAATTTCCCATAGCTAATCGAACACATATTTCTTGGGTCCCCAGACTTCTTGTCGACGATCAAAACAACGTTCAACGCAAAAGTGTAACGAATGAGAACGGAAATTTCTTATTCCACTAGAGCTTCATAACCAAAATGAAACTACTAGCATTAGAGTCAAGGATGCAATGTCAATAGAGAGACAAACACAAGAACACTAAATCCTTCGAACAAGGGAAATTTCTACCGGAATCAAAAAATGATACAAGGTCAATAAACGTCACCCAACTAGTTGATCGAAATACAGCAACACATCACATGGGTGATTCACAACTTGAGATATAACTCGAATAAGGTACCACAAGGAACTTGAGTTTTACAACATACATCAAACAAGACACAACATACAAGTGAACCAATAAACGGGGGAACAACATGGCCTACCGTACAAGGCCTCGAATGGTGCCATACCAATGCTCGAATGATAACTATTGTTGTAGGCGAACTCTATCAATGGCAGGTGGTCTACCCAACTCCCATTAAAGTCTAGTACGCAAGCTCACAACATGTCCTCCAAAATCTGTATAGTGCGCTCCGACTGGCCGTCGGTCTGAGGATGGAAAGCGGTACTGAACATAAGCATCGAACCAAGTGAAGTCTGCAAACTCCGCCAAAAGCATGAAGTAAATCGGGGATCCCTATCGGACACAATAGAAGATGGAACTCCGTGAAGTCAAATGATCTCGCGAATGTACAACCGGCTCAAAGAATCGATAGACTAAGCAACCCGAATCAGCAGAAAACGCGCGATCTTCGTCAAACGATCAATGATAATCCAAATAGCGTCATGTCCACCCGACGATCTATAAAAACCCGAAGCAAAATCCATCGTCACGTGCTCCCATTTCCACTCGGCAATAGGCAACGGTTGAAGCAAACCGACTGGGCATTGATGCTCGGCCTTCACTTGCTGGCAAGTAAGGCATTTGGAGACGAACACGGCTACATCCTTCTTCATTCCCGGCCACCAAAACTGTCGTTGAAGATCAAGATACATCTTTGTACCTCCTGGATGAACGGCTAATGGTGAATGGTGAAACTCGTGTAGGATACCTCCTCGGCAAGAAGTAGGAACAAACAGTCGGCCACAATAACGTAGACTAGAATCGGCATGAATCATCCATCCCTGGCGAGCATCCCCACTAAGAAACTTCGCATGGAACTCCGAAGCCTCTGAATCATCTAACTGTGCCTCAATAACCCAACGTGAAAGCTTCTAATGAATAGATAGGTTGTACAACGTGGCTTGCTCTCCGATCTCCTCGGCATGTAGCACAAATGGACACAAATTCTCCATTGACCTCAACTCAAGAACGGCCACGCTAGCAAGGTGAGATGATTTTCGGCTCAACGCGTCGGCAACAACATTTGCCTTACGGGGTATCAACAAAGCCGTCTTGCTTAATGGAGGAGAGAGAGAAGGAAGGAGAGGACATTCCCCTCTCAGCAAGAGGCATTCTGCGTGAGTTTGTGGAGAAAGTGCAAGAGCTTTCTAAACCCAACAAGGTTTCTGCATTGAATGAAGTTGCAAGTTCAGAAGGTGCTGATGAATCTCCATATGAAGCTGTAGGAAATCCGTTTCGGAAGTTCCTCAATAAGAAGCTCACAACTGCAGGGGTATAAAGGAAGATGAAGTCAATGGGGATGGCTGGACTTTGGTTAAAAATCAGTCAAATGCGGGAAAGAGGAAAGATGAGTTCAATGGCTGGGTCTCAATCTTTGTTGACAATCTGCCCAGTCAGTGCAATAAAGCATGGTTGCTCAACATATTCAGCAAATATGGAAGGGTCATGGACATATACATACCAGGAAAACTAGCAAAGTCACAAAAAGGCTTTATGGTTTTGTTAGATATGATTGTAAAGTTGCTGCTGGTATGGCAGTGGCTAAAGCTAATGGTTTTTGGACAAGAGTCTCTAAGCTAATGGTTAGTATTGCGAAATTTGATAATGGAAGTTACGGTAAGCCGAATGCTTCAAACATGCCTTATATGCATAGCAGGCCCATCCAAAATCTAAGGCAGAAGGGGTCATTCACAGAGGGTCACGAAAATTGTCATATGCTCAAGTCCTCAACAAGAGGAGTATTCAGCCAGTCAATCTACAAGTGCAGGGGGGAAAATCAAGAAACTAGTTAATGCAGATCCCAATAGTGATAAATGGCTTCAATGTGCTGCGGTTGCTAAGCTTAACAAGGCCAGGCAATATATTCAGTTCTTTGATTGAGCTCAAAAACGAGGTCAAGGAAATAATTGACATCAGAAGAATGGAAGGAAGATCTGTGCTAATCTTATTTGAGAGCCCACAATTTAGAGATGAAGTGATCTACACTAACAGTTGGATGGCATATTTTCAATCTATTAAAAAATGGTCTGGTGAGCAGGTCTGCAAGGAAAAGCTATGGAAGCTTTCTTGTAGAGGAATCCCAATTTTAGCATGGAATGTGGGAACGTTTAGCAAAATAGCTTCCTTATGGGGAACACTTATGAAGATAGATGAAGACACAATTAAAGAAAGAAATTACTCAGTTGCAAAATTGTTGATAGCCTCTGAAGTGGAATGCATCAATGAAACTGTGGATGTCAAAGTTTATGATCGTTTGTTTGAAGTCAATGTTATTGGCGTGGAGGTTGAAGAAGATAATGACTTCTCCAGCAACCGTGGATTCCGACAGATGGTGGTGTCCGACGATTCTGACGGGGAAAATTCAAATTGCTTAGCTGGCATTGGGCAGAAATGTGTTGGTGAAAATGGACGCAGAGTAGTACTACGGAAGTGTGCAGAAGGCATGGAAAAAGAAATCATCATTTGTGATGGCATGACAACAAGTCAGATAAAGTTGGGGGAAAGGGAGCATCAAAACGGCAAAATCTGTGACAATATGTGCAGTGTCAGGAGAGAGGAAAGCTCTGGTAGTGGCTACCCCCTAATCTCAGCTGTAATGGAGACCCCTAACATCCTAGTTGGGCCTAATTCTGCAGGTGAAGTAAGGCCCATTTCCAACAATAATCCCAACAGCAACAGTCCAGGCTTGGCGCATCCAAGTAATGTAGGCCCAATGAACCGTTCTCAAGCAAATGAGGCTGCAGTAGAAAGCAACCATTTTAATCCAGGAATCAGCAATGAAATTTATGAGATGCTTGCAATTCGGGATAGACTGGACATCGTTTGTGATAGCATGGGGGTCAGCACTTTATTGAAGGCCATAGAAGAAGAGGTGTGTAATAATGGGGCTATAATGCAGGCACAAGAAAACCAAGATGATCAAGTGAATGAGCAGAAGAATGTAGTTGTTGGGTTATTATGAAGCTTTTAACTTGGAACATAAGGGGTATGGGCAGTTCAATCAAAAGAAGATGCTTAAGAGGTCTAATAAGGGAACATGTAGCTTTTATCCAAGAATCTAAACTAGGTTCCTTCAGCAAGCAGGAAGCGGATTCCTTATGGGGAAGTTCAAATTGTGGCGTGGAATTTTCCAAAGCTGAAGGAAGTTCAGGTGGTCTAATCCTGATATGGAATAATGACAAATTCAGAATCATAAGCTCCTTAGTAAGTAAAAGCTTTATTTTGCTAAGAGATTTTTTAATACCATTGAATGCTTTATATGCAATGTTTACGCTCCTAACGTTGCCTCAGAAAGGCAAGAACTATGGTCATCGCTGATTCTGCAAAAATCTCTTAATGATCTGCCATGGTTGGTGGGTGGGGACTTCAACGATGTTTTATGGTGCGAGGAGAGGAAGGGTTGTGTTAGGATGACAGTAAGTATGAAAAGCTTTCGTGAGTTTGTGGACAAAGCTCTCTTGCTGGATTTACCTATGCTTGGTTCAAAATTCACATGGACCAATTTCAGAAGAGATAGTGCAAACAACAGGCTAGATAGATTTCTTATTTCCCACGAATAGATTCAGCATTCTGGGCTAATTCAAAAATGCCTACCTAGACTAGTTTTTGATCACAGGCCCGTCATTCTGCTTACCGATGATAGAAATTGGGGTCCAAAACCCTTCAGATTCTTCGATGCCTGGCTATCAATCAATTCATGTATCTCGAAGACAGAAAAGGCATGGAGTGAATGTCCAGAAGCTAGATGGGCTGGAATATCCTTAGCAGATAAGCTAAAAGCAATGAAATCTGGTATCAAATCATGGAAAATTGCTCACTGTGACAATATCCAGGGCAAAATCAAAAGCAGTATGGCCAATATCCAAAATCTGGATTCAAAAGATGAAGAATCAAATCTTGATCAAGCTGAAACCAAACAAAGATGGGAGCTAAAAGGGGATTTGTGGAAACTTCTCAGAATGGAGGAATCAATGTGGAAACAATGAGGCAGAGTTAATTGTCTTAGGAAAGGTGACAAGAACTCAAAGTTTTTTCAAAGGATAGCCAATTTCAATGCAAGGAGAAACACGATGTCAGGTATCAATGTAAATGGCGTACTAGCATATGACCCCAATCTTATCAAGGCAGAAGCAGCTGAGTTTCTTAGGAAGTCATTTACTGAAACCATGCAAGACAGACCTAAAATTGGTGGATCCCTAGCAAGGAATTTATCTCAGCAGCAGGTTCTTGAACTGGAAGAGCAATTCAGTGATTTGGAGATTAACACAGCTTTGGCGAGTTGTAACCCCAGCAAGGCTCCCGGCCCAGATGGATTCAACTTCCATTTTGTTTCCAAGGCTTGGAAATTCATGAAGCCTGAGGTGTCTGAATTTGTGCATGAATTCCATGCCAATGGTGTAATGCCATCAAGGCTTAATGCATCCTTTGTATCCTTTATTACGAAAATTCACAATCCTCAGAAGTTTTGTGACTTTAGGCTAATAAGTTTAATAGGCTGCATATACAAAATTATTGCTAAATTGTTATGTGCCAGGTTGAAAAATGTGATGCACTCAATAATTGGGGAAGCCCAAGCAACTTACATTGGAAGGAGGCAAGCATTGGATAGCGTGTTGATCACTAATGAAGTAATTCATTATTGGAAATCCAACAAGAAGAACGGGGTCATCATCAAATTAGACTTTGAAAGGGCTTATGATAACCTAAATTGGAATTTCATTCTAAACACAATGGCAAAGATGGGATTTGGGGCTAAATGGTGTTGCTGGATGAGTTCTTGCATTCAATCTGCCAGAATCTCTGCGCTAATCAACGGTTCACCAACAATTCAAATTCATCCATCTAAGGGCATAAGGCAAGGTGATCCGTTATCACCATTCCTGTTTAACATAGCTGCAGAGGGCCTCAACATCCTTATGGAAAGAGCAGTTCAAGCCGGTTTAATAGGAGGGGTAAAGATAAAAGATGAAGTACTCATCCATCTTCAGTTTGCTGACGACACTATCTTATTCTGTAATGCTAATTGCAAAGAAATCTCGGTGCTAAGAAGAATCCTAAGATGGTTTAAAGTAATGTCTGGTTTGAAGATTAATGTATCAAAAACCAAACTGTTCACGCCGGGTTCGAATGAAGCGCAATCCAAATTACTAGCCAAGGCGTTTGGATGTTCGCTGGATACCCTATCGATGACCTACCTGGGTATCCCTGTGGATGCTAACCCTAGAAGGCAAGCTACATGGAAACCTATCATTGAGAAAACAAAAGCCAGGCTATCTAAATGGAAAGGGAAGTTTCTTTTATATACTGGAAGACTAAAGCTGGTAAAATCTTCGTTATGCAGCCTTCCCACATTCTATATGTCATTATTTAAAATTTCAATTGTGGTGGCGCGTAAATTGGAGAGGTTGCAGAGGAATTTTCTATGGAATGGTTCAAGCGTGAAAAAGAAATTGCATTTGATGAATTGGGAAAAAATATCTCAGCACAAGTTGAAAGGTGGGCTGGGCATCAAACCAATTATGCAACAAAACAAGGCTTTGTTAGCCAAATGGTGGTGGAAGTATCACAATGACTCCCAACAGAAGTGGGTTAGAATTATAAACTCAATATATAACCCTGTGGGATTAAATAACTGGCCTAGTCTTCCATCTCATGCTAAGCAATCCCAGGTGTGGAACAGGATTAATTCTATTGTGATTGACAATGCTAAGATGATGGAAATTATCCTCAAGGGTTTTAAGTAGAATGTTGGTGCTGGTGATAATATTAGCTTTTGGAATCACGTCTGGGTGGGAAACTCCAAACTCAGGGATGAATTCCCAAGATTGTTCCAGTTGGAGTGCGATAAAGATGTATCCCTAAATGTTGCCCATGCTCGCCTTTGTGATAATATCATTGTCTATCCTTTCAGAAGGAATCTAAGAGCCTGGGAGGATGAGCAACTCGCAAGGCTAAAATGCAAGGTTTGTAGTGTAGTTTTAAGGGCAGAGTGTAAAGATACCTTGAGATGGGCCTGGAAGGCAGATGGTCTATTCGCAGTTAGCAATGTCTTTGACATGCTAAAAGAAGATAATCCAATTGCAGATCCTCAGTTATGCTCAATCTGGGTGAGTGTCGTTCAACCAAAAGTGGAATTGTTCTTCTGATTTGCAATTCAAGGGGCCATTGCAACCAAAGATGTCATTCTTAGGAGAGGTCTAACTCTACAGCAATCCAATGACGGTATGTGCTCTATCTGTAATGAAGTGGTTGAGAATTGCGATCACTTATTCATGCGATGCAGATCTAGCTGGCTTATATGGTCATGCATAGTCGATTTGTGGGGTGTTCAATGGGTCCCTCTGGCAGATTTGAAATCGTGCCAGGAATGGTGGTGGATCATGGAGTTCAAGGGTAAAGAGAAAGTGTTGTGGCAAATGGTTTTTTTCGCAGCTGTTTGGTCCTTATGACTGAGTAGAAATGATTGCATCTTCAATGGTGCTGTAGTTAATCAGGCTGCTATGTGTGATATAATCAAAGTCAGAGCTACTAGATGGGTGTTGGCAAGGTGGGATCTGAAGCCGTACTTAGTCAATGAGTTCATCTTCAATCTGGAAGCGATCAGAAGCATGTTTAGATCCAAAAATTTGTTGAAGTGGTAATGGCTTGGCTGCTGGGGAAGCTTATGAAAGTTGTAATGCTACTTTATTGGGTGGGTTGCTGGTTGGTGGTTCTGGTTTTTTATGGGGGTGGTTGAAGTAGGTAGCTCTTTTGCTCATTGGTGTTGGCTTTTCATTTATGCTCTACTTTGCTGGTGGTCTTTTTTGGTGGTGTGGTTCTGTAAATGTAATGTATTTATTCTATTATCAATAAATCTTTTTCGGCTTTAAAAAAAACATTTGCTTACCCAGATGATAGTGTAGCTCGAAGTCGTAATCCTCCAAGCGCTCCATCCACCATCTCTGTCGCAAGTTCAATTCCTTCTGCGTGAATAAATATTTTAAGCTCTTGTGATCCGAGAACACTTCAAAATTTTCGCCATATAAGTAGTTCTTCCACATCTTCAATGCAAATACGATAGCTGCAAGCTCTAGATCATGTGTCAGATAGTTTCTATCGCGAGTTTTCAGCTGCCTTGAACCATAAGCAACAACTTTCCCCTCTTGCATCGAAACGCATCCCAAACCATCGTGAGAAGCATCACAATATACGTAGTAGCCAACTCTCCTCTCAGGTACAATATGAATCGGTGCCGAAGTCAATCGCCTCTTCAGCTCCTCAAAAGCCATCTCACATGAATCATCCCAAGCAAACAGAACACCCTTCCGGGTCAAGCGAGTCATAGGTGCGGCCAACCATGAGAAATCCAAGACGAAGCGTCTGTAATAGCCTGCAAGTCCAAGGAAGCTACGGACATCGAATACACTTTGTGGACAAGGCCACAAAGAAACAACATCAATCTTGCTGGGATCAACTGATACACCTCCCTGTGATACGACATGACCAAGGAATTTCACCTCCAGAAGCCAAAACTCATATTTACTGAGTTTGGCATACAAATGATGCTCTCGCAGTAACTATAACACAACCCGAAGATGAACATGGTGCTCCTCCTCTGACGCAGAAAAAATAAGGAGATCATCAACAAATACCACCACGAAACGATCGAGATGAATATGAAAAATACAGTTCATGAGATCCATGAACGTCACTGGAGCATTAGTCAAGCCGAATGGCATGACAACAAACTCGTAGTGACCATAACGAGTACGGAATGCTGTCTTCGGAACATCCTCCGCCCGAACAAGAAACTGGTGGTAGCCAGACCGCAAATCAATCTTCGAAAAGCAAGTGGAACCACGAAGCTGGTCGAATAGATCATCAATCCTCGGCATCGGATATTTATTCTTCACTGCAACGCGATTCAGCTTCCGATAGTCAATACACAACTGCAAAGACCCATCTTTCTTCTTGGCGAACAACGCTGGAGCACCCCACGGCGAAGAACTAGGGCGAATAAAACCCAACTCATAGAGTCCCTGCAACTGGGACTTCAATTCCCGCAACTCTGCTGGAGCAAACCGATAAGGTGGCACTGAAATAGGAGACGTACTAGGTAAGAGATCGATAGAAAACTCCACCTCCCGCTTAGGCGGAAAACCTGGCAACTCCTCCGGGAAAACATCCAGAAACTCACAAACAACTAATGGTAACTCACCACGGCGTGAAAGATCATCGTCCAAACTGAGACTGGAAAGCATGCAACTGATAGAATCGCGCTCCCTGGGATCATAGAAGCAAGAATCGATCGACTCTATCTTATTGCCATAAACATAGAAATAAACTCCCTTAGGAGAGAAAACCCGCACTCGGCGTTAGTGGCAATCGATATTGGCATGGATGGTACACAACCAATCCATCCCCAAGATAAGGTCAAATTCGGACATGCTGAGAATGATAAAGTCAAAGGTAAAACGATGATCCTCTAATGTCAACTCACAATCTCTGCAAACAGGGTCAAGAATATCCTGTGGATCAGCATCTCCACTGGCAAGCAAGATGGCATGTCACATCTATAAGATCGAACTCCACCACTGACCAGCCTCTCCGGCCAGCTGGTAGGTAGCAAATGATATCCGCAATTTATCTTCCACAATATCCAAGGTGTCCAACACCTTTCGTACCTCGAACAGCCAATGATCTGCTTCCAAGGGGTCGCCATCATTATTGAATTTTGGAGGGTCCATGCGCCTGAACTCACGTAGTGCCTCAATAGTACGATTTCCAGCATTCTCTCGCGGTGCAGCAAATCCGCGACTGGCCTCGACCATAGCGGTCGCAACCTCTCGATCAAACTGACTGTGGCTACAAGCCCCTCCAGAATAGGAACCGGAA
The DNA here is from genome assembly GCA_002855965.1 of Monotropa hypopitys. Classification (NCBI taxonomy): domain Eukaryota; kingdom Viridiplantae; phylum Streptophyta; class Magnoliopsida; order Ericales; family Ericaceae; genus Monotropa; species Monotropa hypopitys. The sequence goes on from NMUG010003008.1 coordinate 10,110, forward strand.
TAACAAGAGGTGCCTCGTCCCTCAAACCACGCATCCTATCGTTGACCTCTTCACTATGAGCATCCTAGGCGTTCGCACCCTGGAGACCACGACCCATTCCTCTACCACGACGGTGAGCCATTTCTACAAACAATCACGATTTCGATAAGAATAGAGCACAAGACAAGGCTCGAATAGATAGTTCGATCAACGATGTAAGGCTCAATCAAAGAGAAGTAAGATCAACGATATCAAGAACGGATTCTCATAGCCAATGGAATTAACAAACAAGGTTGCACCTGAAGAGAAGAACAATACATGCGTATTACTTCTTTAACTCACACCAGCCTATGGATCATTGCTAATGCATGCTCAAAACATTCACACACACACACATACTAGATGATGCAAAATCAAACTCAATGCAACCCATAGAGACTAAGAGTCTCCCCAAAGGCCTAAGTTTTCGCAACTGAAAGCTCTGATACCAAGTTATCACGCCCCGAATTTTCAAACCGTTTTTTTGAAATCAATTAAAAATGGGGAACAACAATGGATCATCACATCATTTACAAATATCTAAGTACCATTCCATTCCCAACACACACAATAATAAAATCCATGCATGATATGAAATGAGACCACAATCCAACACATGGAATAAGAAAGAGATAGAGTTTAATGTTTACAAAGCACTACCCTATTACAAGTCCAAGGGGCCAAATTTAAAAGAAATGAAAGTACACGAGTCTTCCAAATTGTTCCAATGCATCAATGTGCTCCAAACTCATCCAACAAAGGTTCCTTACCTGCAGAGTCTAAAAAGAAGGATGCTGTCACGCCAAAGTAGAAAATATCTATCAACTAGCATGTTCAGGATTGGCGTGAACGAGTGTGTGACTGTATAGAGTTATATAAAAGATGCATGAGACAATGCAAGGTAATGATCCAAATAATATACCACATTTCCAAACCAACTATGGTGAGCAAGTACCATACAGAGGACAACAAGTCAAGTATCCATACCATATGCATATATGTTTCCATTCCTCTTTTATGCCACAATTTAAGGAGTAAGAGTTCCTCCATTATATAATAGTAAAGTACACCAGAATTTTATCGTAAGTATATTTCGTAATCGTCTACGTGTCATCATCGTCAAGTAGTGTCAAATAGCATAGCCACAATTCCTAGCCGAAGGCTAGTTTACCAGTTATCATGGTCATCTATATTCCTAGCCGAAGGCTAGTATCCCATCGTGATCATGGCCATCAGTATTCCTTGCCGAAGGCTAGTATACCATTTATCATGGTCGTCCATATTCCTAGCCGAGGGCTAGTATGCCATCGCGGTCATGGCCATCCACTTTCCGAACCGAAGCTAGTATACCACATAACATGGATATCCACATTCCTAGCCGAAGCTAGTATACCATATAACATGGTCATCCACATTACTAGCCGAAGGCTAGTATGCCATCGTGATCATGGCCATCCAGTATCATCAAATGTTTGATCAATACGCTAGTGATGTCATAGGTGGCCATTATCACAATTTCATTCGATTTCGATTAAGGGATGATATCGCGCAACATAGTCAATGTGCAACTAACATTTATTATACATGACTATTGCCCAAACCCCATCTGTTAAGGCTTATTTAGGCCATATTACATGTATCCAAGCTCAATTTACCCAATTGACCACCAATTGGCTAAAAGCCCTAACATATAAATTTAGGGTTCATACAAGATTTGGGGGTTTTCCATACAATGTTCCATACATGAAATTGAAGCTAAGAACAATGAGAGACATCCCTAGAGACTACAAACCCACCATCAATTTCACGATAACTCCCTAACCCCTACTAACTTTACTAACACATGTGAGATACCAAATTTATGAAATTAAACACATGAAATAGGGAGAGGGAGGAAGGCACAATCAAGATCCCTACTAGAGATAAATAGTTCCTACCGCAATGGAGCTTTTAGCAAAACCCTAGAATCCGAAACTCGGTGAACGGCGTCTCTATGTGGCTTGTTGGAAATCCCTCGATGAGTAGACTGACGCTAATCCTTGGCGTTTCTTCAATGGAGCCTTGGAAGTCCTTGGAAAAGTAGAGAGAAGTAAGAGAGATTGAGAATGGAGGTAGAGAGAGAGTATGGGGTGGCTAGGGTTAGAAAAATAATGAAGAAGATGATGGGAGTTCGAACTCCCTTGGCCCTATATACCCCACACGTGAATTTCCAAAAATACCCTTAATGAACCAAAATCTGGTCTCTGTGCACCGGTGCAGCCTCTGTTTGCACCGGTGCAAACTTGCTTAAAATCCAACAGTATGCTATGAAAACTCCTCTGTACCGGTGCAGATCATCCGTGCACCGATGCAAACTAGTTCCAGAAAAAGTAATAGGTTTGTGCACCGGTGCAAGCTTTCCTTGCACCGTTACAAACTTACTCCCAGAAAAATAGTGAGTTTGTGCACCAGTGCAACTACCCTCTGCACCGATGCAAACTCTCACAGGCCTCCTACACCGGTGCAAACCCACCTTGCACCGATGCAAACATCTCCTGAAGAAATTGTTTCATGCCAAATACTCCCGGAACTTCCCCGAAACTCTCCGAATCAAACAAAACTCATAGACACTGTCACACTCCGGAAATTTTAATTAATTTCCATTCGTTTCAATAAATCAAAAATCATGTGCCGTTGAGATCTCGGGATGTTTGGAAGCATCTATGATCATCGTATATTACTTTGAGTAATTCCGGGTGGGATGGACGTTTCCGGCACGATGTTCGTTGATGGTCGAGTGTTCGGATAAGTCCTTAATCTCGTTTAACTCCATCACGACCTAATACGTTTTCCAAATCAGAATTTTTTATTCATGGAAGTTGTAGATAATTTGATTATGAATCCAACGCAACTTGAATCATCTCAATCGGAGTCCGGATGAAGAAGTTATGACCAAAATACTCTCCGAAATTCCATCTTTCAAAACCAATATAAATTTACCCTTGTCGACCGGTTTACCATAACGTCGTCGACCGGTCGCCACAAGTCAGTGAGGTGTTCGAAATAACCTCGATCGGTCGAGGTCAAACCATTGACCGGTCGTGAAGGCCAAATTCACTGTTTTGACTGATTTAATGAAGGGCATTTTTGGTATTTGGCTTGGGGGTTGTATATATACAACCCTTGCACGATTTTGAGCCATCCTCTCCCTCAATCTTTCAAACCCTGGCCTCTTTTCTCTCCCTCTCCCTTCTCTATTCATTTGTGGAGGATCCATGGAGTTTTGGAAGAAACGCGAAGCATTAACGTCGTTCCTCGTCTCGTCCTCTCCACGGTGATATACTTGGATCGTTCTCGATCGGTAAGTATTTTTCTTCCTCTAAAAACCCTCTCTACTCCTTTCATGGTTATGGATTGCTAATTGAATGTTTTGGTCTTAGTGAACGTCGTAGATCATCGCGAGGGCTTCGCGGTGGCGAGCTTGGTTCGCGCCGGCCATGGAGGTTCTCCGGCGAACTTTTTCGGCAAGCGTCACCGGAGCTCCGATCGAGGTAGAGTTTTCTATCCATCTCGTTTATGGTATTGGTCTTCTCCTTTCCCCCTTGCAATCGTATGTAAATTCATCGTCTTAGAAATTTGTGCGAAATTAATGTCGTTGGTCATTGGTCGCGTCAATTGGTATCGTATACACATGGTCTAGGGTCTCTGCATACTCCCTAGGATGTTGATGGTTCGATTTCGAGTTCGATTGCGAAAAGCCCCAATTTTGGAAAAACCTGTCGTCGTCGTTTTGTAAAAATTAAATTGGGAAAATTGACTTGTTTTGGATTCCCTTGGGTGTGGATGGGTTTAAGCGTTGTTTTGACATGTTTTTGGAATGAATCGAATGAAAGAAAGGTTTTGCGAATGAACGACACGTTTTGGAAATGAACGGAAATGTTTTGGAAATAATGGAAGGAAAGTCACATTTTGGGTTGACACGTCGACTAGGAGGTTGTTTACCCTAGGTCGCACGGAATAAAAGAATGAATTAAAGTAAATGTGACACTCGGTTCTATACGAGGAAATTGAGTTGGCTATTATTATTCGGGTAGTTGGGTTACCTTGGGTGGCTTGTTCTAGCACCCACGACATTGCGCAATGGGGGGTTGTCTGGTCCTTCCCAACGAGTTGGGGAATACGAGGAATGATACGGTTAGTGGTTGACGAGCCCCTAGACCGGAATTAGCCGAAAACTCTTATATTGATTGACACTTGCCCTTATTGCTCCATAGGGCACGGAATTAAAACACAAGTAAAGCTTGGAATTAAATAGGAATTGGAACACGTTTGAATAACGGAAAATGAGTCTTTTACTTAGTGTGGATATGACACTACAAAATTCTCCTTTGGCCTTGTCTAGATAAATTTTGGAAAATATTGGACCTACGCTCTTTACTCTTGAGTCTTTTGGAAAGATAAATATAATTGTTTGATTTTGAAACTATTGAGATCCATTGTGTTGCATCACTTGTATTCCTTGCATGAACACACACCTTCACCCCAATATTATAGACGTTTGGAGATAGATTATCTCTACCAGGCGGTGGTGCCTGACCCTCTACTTTTGTAGGATCTCGTCTCCTCGACTTGGAGTAGCTGTTGGATCCTTCACAGGACTTGAGGCTAGACCGGACTGTAGTTGTTAGGTTGTTGTACTTTTCAGTTTTGTACACTTCTTTCTTTCTGTTGGCAAGCTTGTACAGGATTATCATATAATATCCTATTTTGGCCCTTTTCTTTTAGTTGATGCACTTTGTAAAGGGTTATGATGTAAAACCCTATTAGCATCATTTTATCTTCATTTCATATCAGTGTTGAGCATGTATTGTAATAATTATATGGATGGGTAATGTAGTGCGGATGTTAGTTGTTCTACTGTCACGACCTGAATTTCCATTCCTTTTAAAACTCGATTTTTGTAGAAATAAAATATAATTCGTTGAATCTTGGAGTATTCGAGATCTTGGAAAGGTTGGGTGGACCTTGAGAAGGAGTCCATTGTAGGTTGATCCTCCCCAACACGAGTTTCACTCTTGTTCGGATCATTGAAGTTTGATCGTCCTTTGTTCGTTCGTCGTTTGTAAATCATTTGATGCGTTCGTGACCTCGAGGAAGGCTAAGAGATAG
>NMUG010003009.1:0-15272 GCA_002855965.1 Monotropa hypopitys
TAAATAAAAGAAGCTTTCCTTTTGAATAATATGATTATTATGGCCTTATTTGTTTATGGATGCATATATCTTTCCACAGAATCTGTATCAATCGTATTATGACATAATTGGGAAGCATATACAGGTATCTAAGGCATGTTCAAAGGGGAGCGTCAAAATCGAATATTGGACCGGAGTGGGGACCAGAATTCCGCGCGGAACTCCGTCCAGAATTTCGCTTTTATTTTTGAATTTGATTTTCAAATTTTACAGGCTCCAAGAACATTCTGGAATATGAATATTGTGCTGGTCCAGACTTCACTCCAATGTACACATTCAAGAGAAGTCTATATAAGAAGATTGAAGAATTAAGAAGAAAGTTTACAACTCTCTTTTACTTTCATTCTCTCAAGTATTCTTCTCTCAAAGCTCTACAACTTCAAGCTCTGAAATTTTCAGTTTACTTACAGTAGAGTTTTTGATTTTATATTAGAGAGAGAATCATTGTAATAGGCTTTTAACTTTCATCTCTCTCTTAAGGATAATCTTAATCTTGTAAAGGAGGTATTGTCTTACTCCTACAAGATTATCCTTCTTTGCTTTTTCATTATACAAGGTTTAATCCTTGGGTTAGGTTGGAGACTACCTTTGTGTAGAAGTCTCAAATTCGTTGTAACGGTTGGAGACCACCCTTGAAGGTTCTCAAAACTTGTAACCGCTAAGGTAGTCACGTGTTGTGACAAGCCTCACGTATAGTGGAACTATCACCAATAGGTGGTAGAGTGGACGTAGGTAGGGGAGAGACACGCCCCTATTGAACCACTATATATCTTGTGTATCTCTCTCTCTCTCTCTCTCTTTTATTTTGTGGCTGTGATTGTTTATTTTTCTTGTTTCAATATTTTCATTCAAAATAATATCACTAGATTGCGGTATTAATCTTGTTATTAGAACCATCGCAAAACCGGAAACCTCGACCTCTTGAAATTAGAACCCCAAGAACCTGAGGTGTAACGGAAGGAGTTGAGGTGGTGCTTTAACAAGATTCAATATTGAATCACCAAGATATTAATTTGAATCATATTAATTAGTCACACTTTTTATAATAAAAGAAGAATTTAAAAGGTTTTAAAAAGCTAGTATCTTTTCTATTTGACCAATTCACCCCCCTCTTGGTTGTATTGTGGAATAACAGACCCCATAGTCCTCCTATTAATTATTACGTGTCTTCATTTATGACCGAACAACCCTTATGTATTTCTAATTCCACATGTCTCATTCACGTCATTAAACTTATGCCAACAAATCATGACATCACCTAATCCCATCAATTCCATGGGATATCTAATATATGATCCAAACCAATTATTCACTCTCAACATAAGATAGATAAATCCATAGATATTGTTACAAGAAGACCTAGTTTCACCAATTTTGTGAAACATCTATGCCAATTCAATATCTCTTAATACAAAACCATCACACCATGTTCATATATAAGGTACTTCATCTTTTAGCATTTAATTCATGAAGTAGGGAGTGAAAACCCTATATCTATTCTCTAAATACTAACATATGTAAAATAAAGAGAGAGGTTCCTACCGAAAGGGTTTTGAAAAAAATTCCAACTCTTGCAAATTCCGATTTGAGATGAATACATAAATATGATCTTCTCCTAGAACCTATTTGCACCTTTTGTGAAGAGGAAAAGCCCCAAATCTTGGTGGATAGGTGAGAAATGTAGAGAGAGAAAGAGAGCTTTGGAGGGGAGAAGAGAAGAGGGGGTGGGTATGGCTTCAAAATACCTAACGGGTTATATTTATACTATATATATATCGGTACAAAAATATCCTCAAAGGATTGATGATTCCACAAATAACATTCTCTCTATCGATAGAGAGTACCCTTTCTATCGATAAAAAGTATCCCAACTAACTCCTCTATAGATACCCAAGCACCTCTATATCGCTAGAGGTGCAACCAAAAAATGACTAGAATCCTTTTGTATTGATAGAGATCCCACCTCTATCGTTAGAAAGGTCCAATGAAAAGAAGTGACCTCCTCTATTGGTAGAGGAACAACCCCAACAAATTAGAACCCTCCTCTATTGGTAGAGGAACCAAAACCTAACCTCTATCAATGCAAAGGTATCAGTAGGGAGATCCGAACTAGACAGAACCTTGCTTTACCGGTAGAGGAGTCTCCTCTGTTGGTAGAGAGGTATCCCTCTCCCAAAATCACTGAATTTCACCCATACATCACCAAATTCAACTTTGACCAACATATCCTTATGAATATCAAAATAACACATCATCAATATTGAAGTCCAACCCTCACGGTCACTTACATACTTCTAATAATACATCTGCGATTCTAAATTTTAATTTAAATTGTTAAAGCAAGTGTTAGAGGCATTAAAAGAAAATAAAAAAATTTCAAGTCATGACAATAAGCTTATTGTCAGGTGTAGTTACATACTCATTTTTTGAATGTTCAATCTAAACCGTTACGAATACTCAGGGGTAAAAAATTTTGACACGACTCGAACCAAACACGAAGTTAGTGGGTTTAGGTTGACGATTTCTGACAGGAAATACATACACGACATGACCTGAAAAACACAAGTACTAAACGTGTTGATTTCATATTGCACACGTTTAACCTGAAAAAAACACGGACATCCCATTTATTTAGTCAGGTCAAACCGTTAATGCAAACCCGAACACAAATTTGAAAACGATCCATTTAATACGGTTAATAATACATATGATATACATTAAAACTTAAAAGTTTAAATTTAAAATATTATAAACATTTGGGATTAAAATTTAAACATTATTAAATATCTGGGTCTTATTTGCTATTAATATATAACTTAAGACTCTAATTGTATATCATCGCTTTCCTTCAGACTAAGAGACTCAACAGCCTCCGCCTCTATCATCGCACGCGACCAATTTCGGCAATTCAACAGGTGATCTGTCTTTAGCCCTCTCTCTCTCAATCTCCTCCTTCCTCTCTTGATCTCTTCCTCTCTCACTCCCGGGGCATATTGTCAACCACCGTAGGGGTCGATGGGTGGCGGCGAAGGTTAGGGAAGCAATGAGGAGTGGCAATTTGTTGGTGGCGTGGCAGGGGGAACACTGTGGTGACTCGGTGGTGGTTGTGGAGGTGTAAGGGAGGTGTTGCGACAATTGTGGTGGTGATTCCTGGTGGCGATGGTGATAGAGGATGAGGGAGGTGGTCGTGGGATAGGTTTTAGGGCAACTATAGCTGAGGAAGTCCAACTGAAGAGGATCTGTATTAGCTGACGAAGTTCAGATGAAGGGGTATCAGAAAAATGGGCGTTCTTGTCTCGGTCGAAGTGCAAATAGCGCGTCTTCAGACTCTTTCCTTCCCCTTGTGGTGAACCAACTCGGTCAAGATACAGGTCAAGGTCACGATGAAGTTCGAGATCCTATTTTTTCTTCTTCGGAACCTAGTTAGTCATTGTCACTTTGTGAGAATCTATTAATCATTGTATCCCTTAAACCAAGCCTTTTGTTTTCTTAGTGCCAAGACCATTGGACTGATGCCTATGATTGATCAGGTGAGATAATAGTAATATAGTTATGCCCCAACACAGCAGCATCTACCCTCTTTTGTGATTATATTTCACGATAACTTTATGCTAGTGATGATGTCTCAATTCTTTTGTGGGTATATTGATATATATCACTAGGGAGAAAAGGATGATAAAGTCATTACAGTCTGTGATGACGGCCCTGACTGGATGGTTGAGATACGTCATTTTTTTAAAAACGTATCCTAAATTTTGTATCAATACTAGTTCCAAAACTGTTCAAATTAAAGCAATTTTTTCAATTTGTTTTGTTCTGTTCAGGATAGTGTTCGGGAGTGCCAATTGATGTTGGGAGCCTTGCCATGTTTATTCGGCAAGTTCCATTTTGATATGTACGGACTCCCCTTCTCTCTCCTTATTTCGATAGACTAAGCTGCCTTCCCCCCTCCCATACCGTGCATTTCGATATGCAGGTCTCATTTGCATTGCTGGCATTTCAATATGCCCAGATAAGTTACATTTCGATATAGGAGTCCCCCCCTTTTTTTATTTCGATATGGCAGTTCACTGCCCCCTCTCATTACCTGCATTTTGATATACACATGTAGGTGTATATCGAAATAGGAGTGTTCTGGTTGCCACCTTTCCTCTTGTATTTCGATATACACCAAGGGTGTATATCGAAATGATAGCATTCTGCCTCCCTTCCTTCTTGTTGTATTTCGATATACACTATTAGGTGTATATCGATATACATATTGTTCACCCAGTCGTATGCTTTTGTATTTTGATATACACATTGAAGTGTATATCGAAATGCAAGGTTCTCTGGTCCCCTTGGCGTAGCTTTTGCATATTGTATATCGATATGCAGCACAGTAAGGACATTTCGGGACTTTGATTTTGGGTTGATATATATCCATTTTAACTCAACCCTACGTATATACATCCACAAAATCATAACCTAAGCATCCACCCTATTCTCTCTCTCTCAGTCCGTAACTCTCTCTCTTTCATATCTCTCCCACTTCAAACTTCTCTCTCTCCTAGTCTAGACCTTTTGGAACAAAACCGCCTTCACTAACGATGATCACAAGCTTGTCCTCTACGCAGCCATGACCATTTTTCATCCTCAACGGATGTGTGGGTTGTGTATACCCTTTAAGTTTTTGGATTCTTGATTCAACTCACGTCTCATTGTGTTCTCTACGGGTTAAATTTCTAGATCCCCTAATCATTTTGGAAACCCCCCCCAATTTTCATAGAAATTCTAGGTTTTCTAAATATTGATTAAATTGGGAAAGAGCTTGATTTACTTGTTGATGTTGCTTATTGGGGTCTGTGGTAGCCGGACCTCAACTGGGAACAGGTCGGATCTACACTGCCGGACCCAGTCAGCGATCCAAACCCTACCCCACACCTCATGGAGCACTCCAGGGCCGTCGGCCTCGCGGACCCCCAACACAATCATTCTGCAGCTGAATGACGGAATCGGCGGTTCATCGTGCGTACCTTCAGCATCCAAAGCAGATCCACTGGACACTTGAAGGAGCCAAGCCGGGCCGGCCATGCTGTCTCCTTCAACTTCTGGCATATTTAGCTCAGACGATAAGGAAACCTTGCGTGTCCACTCCCCACTAGGAGAAGACACAACTTCCATCGTCGGACGGTCTTATATCGGAGGGGTCCACCATCGGCAGTGACAGGGAACAATGACCTCCAGCATAGTGGCATACTGGGGTTCTTCCGTACAACTGCTGACGTGGCTCGGGCCAGCCCAACGGCTCATCAGCATCTTAGGGCTAACGTCAGCACTGGGACCCCCCGTGTGCATCACACGCTTGCACTTTTGGCGCCAAGTCAGGTTGAATTATAAATACCCCATTGAGGTACTATTCACAGGATCTTTTTGGGCCCCTCTCCTGACTTTTTCCCAGCTCTCCGACTCTCAATTTCCAATTGCTCTCTTTCGCACAATTACTAACTTAGCCATCGAAGGCCCCTCTCAGTTACTATCGACCGGTGGGCTCTAACCCTTATTTTGAAGGAGCCAAGCCGGTGGAACCCTTTTCTCTTATAGGCGACCTCCCTCAGTTACCCAAAGGCCTGTCCGAAGCCCTCTTCCCCGACCATCCAAATCAAGCGCAGAGGACCCGAAGAGACCTCCGAATTTCAGTCACCACATTTGGCAACTCCGTTGGATACATAGCATTCTCAGACTAAAGTGGCCTCAATCCCTCTCTCTCTTCATTCATCCTTAGCACTACCTCCCTCCACGATGGGCAGGGAAAACCTGCTGGGACCCTCCTCTCAACCAACCGACGAGCAGCTCCGTGAGAAGGATTCTGAGATAGCCTTTCTGAAGGACCAGTTGGAAAGACTTGCCTCCAACTCTACCTGTCACCCTCTGATTCCCTTCGAAGAGGCGCCACAAACCAACTCTGAGCATACCAGAGGACGGTCGGACCTAGAGCGATAGAGAAGAATGAACGATCACAGACGCTCGGATAAAGGAAATGTAGTCTGCCAATCCCCTATCCTCGAGCGCCAGTCAGGAGGCCGTCATGCCCGGTCCTCTAGGCGCCAGCCCTCCAGAAGCGCAATATCCAGTTCTCGCTGAGGTAGATCTTGCGAGACTCTCAACCTTCTTGATGATAGAAACCTAGTCTCTGTCAAAGCCACCACACCAGAGAGACAGCTCAGGGGAGCTCCAGAAGTAGATCACAGGCACCATCAGCAAAGAGACCACCAGTGCTCCGACAAGCATCACGGAGCAGACGATCAACCCAGCCACAAGAGAAGGCATCACAGAGGTCATGACTCCCCTTCCCCCAGAAAAGATCTATACCTCAGAGACCATCTGAACTATCGTCAAAGTCAGATGGCTCCAAGTCCAGAAAAGAGAGCCATCCAGTAGAAGATGTCCGTCGACGCAAGGCTCCAGCAGCTCAGCCTCTCCCCGTTCATCCCAGAAATTGAGATGGCGACTCTCCCTCTAGGCTTCAATCTGCCAAAGTTTATGAAGTATGATCCGAAGACAGATGCCTACACTTATCTCATCCATTTCCGGTAGATTATTTCTCTTTATATCACCGACGACGCCATCATGTGCAAGGTATTCCCTACAAGCCTTGGCACCTTAGGTTTTCTTTGGTTCAACAAGCTCCCTTCACGTAGCATTTCATGCTATCGGGACCTTGAGAGGGCATTTATGACCCGATTCATCACTAGCAATAAACAAACCAAGGGGTTGATGACTTGATCAGCCTTAGAAAGCGTCCGGAAGAAAGCCTCTGGCAATACACAGAGAGGTATTGGGAACTCTTTAATGAGATCCAGGGTTGTGACCAAACAGTGACCGCTTCCTCCTTCAAAAATGGTTTGGAAAGCAACAACTGAATCTTTGCCGACTTCACCCTTCACCCTTCAGAGGACATGGATGACCTCATGCTTCGGGTGGAGAAGTTCTGCCAATTGGAAGACCTATTTGCTGAACGGGCGGCCCAAGATCCAGATCATCAATTCCAATCATCACTGCCATCAAATAGATAGAGACAGGTCAATGTTGTCAAGACTGGCCATAGAAGGGGCCCGAAGGCCCCGAAGGCCCACGAATTTACTGCTGAGACCACGCTATTCATCGAGCCCATCTACATACTGTTGAAGCATATTGAGAACCAGTCTTTCTTTTCCTGGCTGGACCATAAGCTCGAAACGGCCGGCAAAACAAAGGACAAAATGATCCACTACACCTATCACAAGGAGCTGGCTCCACCGAGCAGTTCAATCAACTGGAGTAGGTCGTTTCGATGATCAATGTGATCCACGTCTTCCTCAACAAAGAAGCAGCCGCTCGCCTCTGCGCAGATATCGACCAGGCCACCGCCCAAAACAAGTGCTCACGGTCGGATCTTCTCCAAAGAGGAAGTATGCTACCGAACGGTTAGACTGGTCTATCACATTCATAGAGAAGGATCTTGACCGGGTCCAGCTGCCGCACACCGATGCTCTGGTGGTCACTCTTCGTGTCAGACCGGCCAACGTTTGGCACATTCTCATCAATCAGGGAAGCTCTACTGAGGTAATGTACTTCTCTCTATTTCAAACCCTCAAGCTTTCTTCTAACGATTTGCATCTTGTCGATGTCCCTCTGGTCGGGTTCAATGGAGCTCCTGTCTGGCCGCTCGGCAAAATTACCCTCCCAGTCTGGGCAGGGTCTAAGATGGTCGACATGGAGTTCATTGTCATTGATGTTCCAAGCCCATACAACGCCATCTTTGGCCGAACTTGGATCCATTCCATGCAGGTGATTGCCTCCACCTACCACCAGGTCATCCGGTTCATTGGAGCCTTCGAACGACAGGAAGATATCTTCGGCGATCAGTCGGCATCCAAACAATGCTACATCTCTGCCATCCGTAAAAATGAAGAAATGAAGCAGGTTCAGTGGGTAGAAGTCCCAAACACTCCGTTTCTTGAATATGTCAGTGCTCCGGCAGTTGATATGGCAGTTGAGGAGCTTATATCAATGCCGATCAATGAAGATGGCACCCGGTTGTTTCTCATAGTCTCTTCTCTTTCCAAACTAGAGCAAGAGGAGATGGTAAGTTTTCTCAAAGTAAACATAGAGGTCTTCGCCTGGACTCTATACGAGATGCCAGTGTCAATTCATCGTTCATCTGTCATCAGCTGAACGTCGATCCCTCCCAGCATCCCGTCGTCCAAAGACCACGACGCTCCTCTCCGGCACACACCCAGGCAATCATAGACGAAATGGACTGGTTACTCGAAGCAGATGCCATCCGGGAAGTCCAATACCCCACCTGGCTAGCCAACACTATCGTCGTCAAGAAGAAGTCTGGCAAGTGGCGAGTCTGTGTCGACTACACCAATCTCAATGATGCCTGTCCAAAGGACTGCTTTCCCCTGGACAGGATCGATCAGCTTGTCGACGCTACTACCGGACACCAAAGGCTCAGCTTTATGAACGCTTACTGAGGCTATTAGTAGATTTCTATGACAGAGGAAGACATGGAGAAGACAACCTTTATCACACCCAAGGGGGTCTACTGCTATAGAGTCATGCCCTTCAGCCTCAAAAATAGCGGAGCCACCTATCAGCGGATGGTCTCTCGGATGTTCTCCAGACAGATCAGGGACACAATGGATGCCTATATCGACGATACGGTCATCAAGAGCAAGCTTTCGGCCGATCACATTCATCATCTCACAGAAGTCTTCCAAATTCTCAAAAGGCACAGGCTCCGTCTCAATGCCGAAAAGTGCACCTTCGGGGTGGGGTCTGGCAAGTTCCTTGGCTATCTTGTCACCAGCCGGGGGATAGAAGCGGACTCATCCCAAGTCACAGCAGTATCCAATCCGAGGCCTCTGTCAACCATCAAAGAGGTGCAACGACTGACTGGCATGTCGGCAACTCTCAACAGGTTTATCAGCCATTCATCCAATCTCTGTCGACCACTCTTCCAGGCTATCAAGACTAGCCAGAGAAGCTCAGAAGAATGCGACTAGGCCCTCCAACAGCTGGAGCAGTACATCTCCAGCCCTCCGGTTCTGGTCACAGCGAAAGATATAGAGCCCCTTCTTCTCTACCTGGCCGTCTATCAGCATACAGTCAACTCCGTTCTTTGCCGAACTGAGGGGATGGAGCACCAGCCGGTCTATTACACTAGCAAAACTCTCCTTCTTGCCGAAACCAGGTACTTGCCCCTTGAAAAACTTACTCTTGCTTTGGTTTTTGCATCTAGAAAACTCCTCCCCTACTTCCAGCAGTGTACAATCACGGTGTTGACGTAGCACCCATTGAAGGCAGTCCTCCAGAAGGTCGACCTCTCCAACCGGATCTCAAACTGGATGGTCGAACTGACCAACATCGATATCAAGTATCATCCCAGAATGGCCATCAATGCCTAGGTCTTGGCTGACTTCGTCGTAGAGTTCTCTCCGGGGTCATCCTCCAAGAAGCTCCACTAGAGTCTCTGGCCAATGACCAGGATCAGCAGGCTGCCTCCTCGTCTCCTCCTCCTCCTCCTCCACGATGATCTGGCATTTGTGCCCAGCGCCCGACGGAACAATGACATCTATTCCACGGGGACTCTTGGAGACTGCATGTTGACGGCGCATCAAACAACAAGGGCTCCGGCACAGTTATTGTTCTGGTCTCCCCAGAGGGGATTATCCATGAAAATTCCCTTTTTAATTGACTATCCGGCCTCCAAAAACGAGGCAGAATATGAAGCTCTGATCTCCGGACTCCGTCTTGCCAACTATATTAGAGTTGAGGACATCTTCGTCTATATCGACTCTCAGCTAGTCATCAACCAATTAACCGGAGAGTACGGCGCTAGAGATGACAGAATGTACAAGTACCTTAGCTCCGTCATCATTAAAATGCAGAAGTTCAAGACCTTCCGGATAGAGCAAATTTCCAGAGAACACAATTCGCATGCCGATGCTCTAGCAAAACTGGCCTCCGCCTGCGCTCCCTCCGGCCAGCGATCAATCTCCTTCGGCACAATCTCCCAACCAGGCTTTGAGACTCCGGTCTTGGAGGTAAATGCTATTTTTGATGGGCCAAGTTAGATGGAAGAAGTGCTGGCCTTCTTCAAAAGCGATACTTTGCTGGAGGATCGTTGTAACAACCCAAAATCTCATATTCGTTTTCCCAGATTAAAAGTTATGACTTAAATCGGTTCTTAGATGTTGGATATATCCGTTGTATCACATCGATGATGAATATATTGTCCCAGGGTACTTTTGGACCTGTTTTCATCATTTGACTTGAGTTTGGGACGTTTGAGAGCCTACTGGAGCAAGTTTGCACCGATGCAGAAAAGTCTTGCACTGGTGCAAGGTCTGTCTGGTAGACTTCATTAAGGGTATTTTGGAGACTTTTGGTAGTAGGGCTATATAAGCCACCCTTAGTCCGATTTTGGGCATTCCTCCCCCAATTTTATGCAAACCCTAGCCCCTCCTTCCAAGCATCTATGAAGGATCTTGCAAGGAGAGACGTCGTTCTTCTCGACGAGGGATTTCCGGTAAGCCATGGATTGAAGCCATCTGTCAAGTTTCGGGTTTTTGAGTCTCCTCCAACTTCAAGCAATGGAGTTTTGTTCTTCATCAACGTTGGCGAGCGCTTCGAGAGCTTTGCGGTGATGGGTTTGGATCGTGGCCATGCGAAGGATGTTTTCCGGTGAATACTCCGGCGATGCTCCGGTGGGTAAAATCCTTAACTCCTATTAAGTTTGTGTGTGTGTGTACATATGCTCGAGATGATAGTCATAGTATGTATTTTACCTTTTGTTGCTTAGAGTTACATTGTGTTGGAATTAAGCGGTGATCTTGGGCCCGCTAGTTGTTTGATGTAATGCTCTTAGAGGCTTTGGCGCACCACGTGTTTGACAAATTTCCCGTGAGGATAGAACGACTTGTAATTTGGAAACTTGTAGGGTGATTGGTGGCCATTGGAATTTAGGGTCACCAAGTGTTCGATAAAATGACCGTGTGAACCTTGCATCATGTTTGGAGTTAGTGTGACCATTGAATCATCATAGGACATGTATGTGGAACAATCGGATACGTATAGTTTTGAGAATCATAATAAGTCCCTTAGAACTTATGGGACGCCGTGTGTTCGACGATATTGCCAAGTGGGTATTGAGAGGGGATTCGGGTGTCTAAATCCCTCCCTTCATGTTTTGATAGACTTGGGCATTCCTTAGCCCCGTTGTGGTTGAATGTTGATCTTGAAACCCTTGGTTGAGGTTGAACGGTTTTGGTAGATGTCTCCCTTGGATTGGCCAAGGTGGAGTTTATGATTGAAGAACTAAGTAAGTAGTTCCATGTAACCAAATAAACATTGAATATGGAGGATGTTCCCCATGAGGGCTACTCGTACCAAATCTTGAATCTATCACTTAAAGAAAAACGCGATCTAGTGAGTTGACGTGCATTGGTCATGTCGCGAGTTATCACAGTACTTATACGATCGAATTACGTTGACGACACACAAAATACATTGACGTACTATACGGTACAGTACCTTGTTCAGGGACTACCGGACATAGTGACTATGATATGGGACTTTGATATTTGATACGGGGCGCCTTGTTCAGGGGTCCTGGGATGGTCGTGCCATCCACGACATTGTGACGAGAGCCCTCCCAACGTTACTTGGGAAAGACCGAACATGATTGATTAGTGGGTTGGCGAGCCGCTAATCGAGCCTTGCCTTATCTATGTCACTAAGATCAAACGAATTAAGGGTGCTTTGTTCAGGGATCCGATTGACACTACTATTAGATGGGTGCCTTATTCAAGGATTCTCTCGACACTATGATTATATCGAACGCCTTTTCTAGCGGTTCTGGAATGGGATATTATATCGAACGCCTTGTCTAGGGGTTCTGGAAATTGACATTTTACTTTGGAATGCCTTGACTAGGGATTCCCTTACTTGATACATCATGAAACAAGGAACAAAACGTGAATATAATTAAGTGTTAGGTAACATTGAATGAATACTTATACCATTTATTAGAGGACTCTTGATTAGTTGTCCCTTGAGCCACTTATCATTCTTATTGTGGACTCTTGCCTAGTTGTCCCTTAAAATGCTCATCTCACCGATTTTGTGGGCTCTTGCCTAGTTGCCCTCTGAAGCTATCTAGTGAACGGAATAGACTTGTAATGGAATTCCGGATTATACTTTAAAGTGGAACAAATGTAAGAATAATGATTTAAATCATATTGGGATAGACTTATGATGGAATCTCCTGGGTACTTGATAGTGTACAATCCTTGGAACAATGAGAGAACTTACGAGTGGCACGTGAAAAGGAAATAAGAACACTTATGCATTCTTAGGTGGACTCTTGGTCTAGTTGTCCCTTGGATAGAAATTGTTTATGTTGACTAGTTTAAGTCACATTGTAGAGAACGGATATGGACTTACCAATGTGAAGATAGCGATAGTTGGCATGGCTCACATGCGTGAGTTATGGATAGAGATCTTGACACAGTGTTGGGTTGGGATCCTTAGTGGATCCTTAGAGTTGTGGTACCTTAGTAGTAAGGTTGGTTGGGTTGAGATTAGATGTCACTTCGGTTGGACTTGGGATGTTGCACCCTCCGCACTCACTTGAGATTACGAGTTTGGTTAGACACACTTTGTTGGCGATACGCCTATGTCACGGTTGCCTTGAGTTAGGTTTACACTACGTGCACTTGGTTTCTTTACTGCTCTCGTACTTTGTTTGTGGACACGTAGGCACGCATCACATGTGCATGCTTGGTAGTAGTTAGTGGTTTTCTCACTGAGCCGTAGTTTGCTCAGACCCTCTTTCTTTTCCTTTTTCTAGTCTATGTTGCAGGGCTAGACGGGTTTGGTGACTTGGAGTTGAAGTCAACCGCTGAGTTTTCTTGGATTCGGCCACCTCAGTTTCAGTGGTTTCTTCTATACAGGGTAGTGTAGATATAACGTTTCATTTGTACTTTGCTTTGCTTTGTACTTCAGTTTTAGCTGAGCCTTTGTACTTGCACTTCAGTTTCAGTTGTAGCCGTGTACGACAGTTGTACTTTGCTTCCGCTTTGTAGTACCTGATTGTACCATGTATCATGTAATGAGAATTCAACTGAATATGTATCTGAATGGCAAGTAGTTGTATCCCCTGTTTACTATTTAAATTGCTTTAAAAAAATTGTTTGAAAATCTGGGGCGTGACAATCGTCGAGAGGCCCATCGTGTCCGTTGCAAGGCAGCAAGCTTCTGGCTGTCCCCAACGGAGGCCTTCTATCGATGATCCAGGACCGGTCTCTATCTGCTCTATGTCTACCCAACTCAGGTCCCAGGAATTCTACAAGAGTTACACTCCGGCAGTGGGGGATGTCACTCCGGCGGGCGATCTCTAGCCCACCGAGCAATCACTCAAGGGTACTGGTGGCCGAAGATGTGGAAGGATGCTGAAGACTATGTTCGAACATGCCACAAGTGCCAACTCTTTGCTCCAGAAATCCACTGTCCGGCCGAGGACCTGCAGCTAGTAATAAGTCCTTGGCCATTCGCCCAATGGGGCATCGTTATCGTCGGCAAGCTACCAACTTCTCCAGGTGGGTTCAAATTTCTCATCACGGCAACAGACTACTTCACCAAATGGGTTGAGGCCGAACCCCTCGTCACTATCTCAGCTATCGACGTCAAATGCTTTTTATAGAAGAATGTCATTTCTAGATTCGGTGTTCCTAATGCCATCATGTCGGACAACGACACTCAATTCGTTGGCGACCTTGTTTCTAGCACATGTGAGGAGCTCGACATCAGATTCTTCAACTCCACCCCCTACTATCCACAATACAATGGCAAGGCCAAAGCGTCCAACAAAACCATCTCAACCGGTCTCAAGAGGAGACTGGAGTCAAAGAGGGAAAAATAGAAAGAAGAGCTCTCACATGTCCTATGGGCCTACCGGACCACTCCCCACCGATCAACCGACCAGACTCCATACTCTATGGTATTCGGCGTGGATACCGTCATTCCAGTTCAGACAGGCTTCCCTACCATCCGGACATAACATTTTGAACAACCTACAAATGACTCCACCCTGGCTGTTGACCTGGATCTCGTAGAAGAAAAAAGGGAGTCCGCCAGGATCAGACTGGCCTCCTATCATCAAGAGGTAGCCAAGGGCTTCAACAAAAACGTTCATCTTTGGGTGTTCAAACCGAACCAACTGGTGCTCCATAAAGTGGTATTGAAGAGCAAGAAGTAGAAACTCATGTCCAGATGGGAGGGTCCGTACAGAGTTACAAAAGTCATCGGCAAAGTAGCTTACAAATTGGAGGAAATGGATGGCACACCCATCGGCAAACCATGGAATGCCCTCAATCTCAGAAAATACTACCACTGACTTGTACCAATTAAAAATTATACAGAGCTTCAAAATTTTCCACTGATCTGGCGTATTCCAACCCGGTAGCTCTACTCCTTCAGATGGCTCTCTCCCCTTGGCCAAGCCTCTGCCACTTATCTACCAGGCTTCTGTTAGTCAAGGACCCCTCCTTAGCCGTGTCTTCAGCAGTCATCTGCACCGACCTCCAGTCAAGGAAGATTTCGTCACAATGGACGAGCCTCCTGCGGTCATCCGCCAGGCTTCTGTCGGTCCTGACATAATACCCTCATGGGTTCGCCCTTTGACCGTGTCTTCAACAGTCGTCTGCACCGACCACCAGTCAAGGATTTCATCACAATAGCCGAGCTTCTGGCGGTCATCCGCCAGGCTTCTGTCGGTCCTGACATGTAACACTCCCAAATTTTGAGACATATTTTTTTAAGAAGTGTTAAATGTAGGTAACGAGTATCCAAAGAAAGGTAAAGAACTATCTATCACACACACACACTACCCATTAAACTACTTATTACATCACATGCTCTGCTTGAAATGAAATACAAATAAATGATGCGAATAGGATTTTATAACATAACCCTATACAACAGTGCATCAACTAAAAGAGAAAGGGCCAAATGGGATTTTATATGATAATCTTGTACAATGCGGCCAACAGCAAAGAAAAAAAAGTACAACACTGAAAGTAAAGGCAACCTATCACTACATTCCGGTCCAGCCTCAAGTCCTGCGAAGGATCTAGCGGCTCCAAGTCCAAGGGGTAAGTCCTACAAAAGTAGAGGGTCAGGCACGACTGCTTGGTAGAGATAAT
>NMUG010003010.1:0-15277 GCA_002855965.1 Monotropa hypopitys
AGATGTTTTGAGAGTAGAATGAATGGTGGCTTGGGTAGTGACCTAGCCTATTTTGACATCACCATTCATTTTGGTATGCACTTCTTTACCCTATCATGTTATAAGATGAAAAGACCTCTTTGATTTTAAGAATTTCTGTTTAAGTTTGTTATTTTTGGAGATTACTATTAATGAATGAATGCATGATGTTTGTGTTTTCAAAGCAATGTGTTGTTGATATTTCTCTTATAGATGATCATTGTTATAACTATTCTTCTTGGCATTCCGAGGACGGTTCCCAACCCTCCACCATAAAGTCATTTGAGTGATTGTTCTTAAGAGAGACCAACGGAGAGGTTTGGAATCGAGGCTCATCTTGAAATGGTTAGCACCAAATTCCTAAAAAGATAGATTGATTGAGTATGACATTTCAACATCAATGTCATTCAAAGCACTTAGCCTTTTTACATATTGATAATTAGAACAATTTTACTTTCTTGTCAAGAATAAATTATTTTGTGGGTTAGCACTGCTAAAAACCCTCACGAGATCACAACCCGTCCTATCGGGGCTGCCTGGGGATTTAAAGGAACTATCCTTAGTTAATTTCATTTCTCATCTTAGTTTTGAATAAAGATTTGCTAGGGACTAGCAAAGTCCAAGTTGGCGGGTGTGATTGGTACTTAATTGTACCAATTATAGTCTTTAATCTTATAGTCTTTAGCATGAATCATGTTAGTTTTATTCCATTTTTAATATGAATTCGAATAAGTAGTGTTAGTTGTTTGTTTGTAAATAAATGGTTCATTTCTTATGTTTTTGCAAGCTTTGTTTTGTAGTTGAATTCTTATAGGAATTGCAAAGGGATGTTAAGGCAAAGAAGACAAGAATGCCAAGCAATGACATTCCCAATTGATGAAAGATCAACCAAATGAATGTCAAGAGAAGTGAAGCAAACGATCCAAGATGAAGAGTTGAAGTTGAATTTCAAGCAGAATACCTCCCAACCGGTTGGAGGCTCATTCCCAACCGGTTGCCATTGGCCTTGAATTTCAATCTTGAGCATATCATTGAAGTCCCAGCAGAACACTTGGGGACCGGTTGGAGGAGTATTCCCAACCGGTTGAAGGCTGTACCAACCGGTCCCCATGGTTATCCCAACCGGTTTGAAGAGTTGAAGCAAGAAATCAAGAGTTGATCAGAGAGCTTCCCAACCGGTCGCAGGCACTTCACCAACCAGTTGGAGTGTTGATGCAAGGAAATGAGAAGACGGACAGAGGACCTACCAACCGGTTGAGGTCTACTTTCCAACCGGTTGCGGGTTGAGGCAATTTGAAGGTACTAGCGATGTATGGACTTCTCAACCGGTTGGGGCACTTTACCAACCTGTCGCAGTACCGGGTTCGAGCAGAATTCTCTGGTAGACTTCGATCCAAATTGTATTTGAGCGGGAATTTGAGTTGATAACCGACTTTAAATGGCATTTTTGTAATAATTTGAGTGCCCTAGTATATAAGGAAGCCTTGGCTTCCTCCCAAAGGATCCCCATTCTTACTATTCTTGAAATTAGGGTTCTAGAGTGCATTTTAGAGAGAGAAAGAGAGATTGTAGGTGAAGACTCAAGGTTGAAGGTTGGATTGCTAGTTGATGTAGAAGATTTTCTTCCAGATTTCTTATATGTTTGTATGGATCTTGTTCTTCTATAGGTAAGTGCTTACATTTTACATTTTCCACTCCTTCAATTCAAGTTTATTGCAATGATGATTTTCATTTTACTTGTTGTTCTAGATCTACTTGTAGTTATGTTTAGCTAGATTCCTAGGGTAGGATTTGAAGGTTATAGACCCTAATCTAACTATAGATACAAGTTTCTCCATGAATGTATGTTGTTCTTGCTTGATCAAGAATTAGGGTTTTGGTGAATCTTCAATATTCAAGAATGGATGAATATATTCACTGTTTTGATTAGATGTAGACAAGTCATACTTGGCACATCTAATGCTTAGGAGTGATATACTCATTGCACTATTGGAATTACTTGGAGATCCAAACCCTAACTCTTGTATTAAGTTGAGAAATCTAATGAAGATAGGAATTTGTATCTATGGAAGGATTAGGGTTGAAGCCTAAGAATCCAACCATTTACATACATTGTTCACAACTCAAGTCCTAGTTTAGATCCAAATCACATCACCAATATTAATTGTTTTCCTTCCTTTTCTCTTACTTTCACACAAGAAGACTTATAAACATTGCACTAACCCATTCCCTGTGGATTCGACTCGGTATTTACCGATATCTTGCTACACGCGACACTTGTATTTCCTACGCTTGGGAAAGATCAATTGTTACGGACAAGCATTTTTGGCGCCGTTGCCAGGGGATAAAGCATGTATAAAGCATAAAACAACTCAATATGCTAAATTTTTATCTAACTAATATATAAACAATTTAGGCACAAGAAACATTTTATCTCAATCATCAAAACTTGCTTAAACTCATGAAAAGTCAAAATGTGAACCATAGGTCAATTTTAGAAGCAAGTCTAGAATAGCATGGCATATGGCAAGTGTATCAACGAGAAATGAACATATGCCAAGAATGGTTTTCCTAAACTAAATCAAGAAGATATACACATGTAAGCACATCCTAAACTACTATGATACAAGGGTGTTCAAGATTTGAGTACCCAAGTTACCTTGGGTTTGTCAATGTGCAAGTCTATATGAACTACTGTAACACTCCCAAATTTGAGACATATATTTTTTAGAAGGGTTAAATGTAGGTAACGAGTATCCAAACAAAGGTAAAGAACTATCTACTACACACACTACCTATTACACTACTTATTACATCACATGCTCTGCTTGAAATGAAATACAATTAAATGA
Organism: Monotropa hypopitys; assembly: GCA_002855965.1. Lineage (NCBI taxonomy): Eukaryota > Viridiplantae > Streptophyta > Magnoliopsida > Ericales > Ericaceae > Monotropa > Monotropa hypopitys. Next base: position 2,871 of record NMUG010003010.1, read on the forward strand.
TGCGAATAGGGTTTTAAAACATAACCCTGTACAATAGTGCATCAACCAAAAGAGAAAGGGCCAAAATAGGATTTTATAAGTTAATCCTGTACAAGACGGCCAACGGTACAGAAAATAAAGTACAACACTGAAAGTAAAGGCGACCTATCACTACAGTCCAGTCCAGCTCCAAGTCCAATAAAGGATCCTGCAGCCACTCCAAGTCAAGGAGGAAAGGTCCTACAAAAGTAGAGGGTCAGGCACGACCACCTGGTAGAGGTAGTACATCTCCTACTGTCTATACTATTGGAGTTCACGTGAGTGACAGTGCAAAGAATGTAAATGATGCAATGTTATGGATCTCATTATATTCAAAAAATTTCCTTTTCTTTCAAAATTCCATATCTGACTCATCGTAGAGAAAAGTAGTAAACACTGTGTCTAACCAAGACTCGGGAGAAAAAAGTACTCGTAACTGATCTCTTCCAAAAGAAACTGCCTAGATAAGGCCAATAGGGAATTGTGTCAAGTGTCGACTCACACTAAGTAAAAGACTCATTTTCCATATTCCGAACGTATTCCAATTCCCATTTTGTTCCAAGTATCACGTGTATTCTATTTTCGTGCCTTCTAGTAGGAGCAAAGCAAATATCAAACCATTGAGTATTATCAATCGTGCTTAGCCATTTTGTTATAGAGGGGATCAACCTCTACATGTCTATTCCTCGATTCCCCATCCGTCGGGAGGGTTTAGTACTACCCTCGTTGCGCAATGTCGTGGGAGACCCCTTTTGGTACATCCCAAGGCCTCAACCTGAATAAAAGCACTTGATAATGCTTATTCCTCCGAAGAGTTAGTGGGCCAAGCCCACTATACAAGTCCAACAGTAATTTCTAACTTTTCAACTTTCCAACTTAAGGCCCATGGCCTAAATACCAATTTCGTTTGTTTACAAAACGTTCCTTTTCAAAACATTTCTGTTCATTTCACAAAACGTGTCATTCGTTCACAAATCGTTCCATATTTCTGAAACACTTCCGTTTACTTATAAAATGTTCCATTTGTTCGATTCATTGCCAAAAACATGTCAAAATACCATTTGACCCACAAACTATTCAAGAACGTCCAAAACAAACCAATATCCCCAATTTGATTTCATAAAACGATGACGGATTTTTAACAAGAATTGGGGTTTTTCACAATCGAACTCGGAATCGAACAACCAACGTCCTAGGGTAAAATGTAACGACCCTAGACAAAACTCAACGCGAATAATTTAAGTGAACGACAACACTTTGATTCTAATTTTTAAGAATAAACAAGACTTGACGGAATTTCATAAAAACGACGACAGGGAGTACAACACCAACAGTACAAATGAGAGGGATAGAACACTCTACCTCGATTGGAATTTCTGAAACAATCGCCGACACTGGATTTGTTAGAAATTTCGGCATGAACCTGCCCAAAATAGGAGAACCATACTAAGGCACCACCAACAACAACAATAGAAGGAATCTATCTCCACACCTCCTACAACGTAAATTACCAATCTAGATTTAATAAGAATTAAAAAGGAGTACATGGTATACCTGCTGATGCGACCACAAGCGGTGGTCAAAGCCTCGAACGTCGCGCGCCACTGATTGTCGTCGTTCGCTAAGGCTAACACCTAGAATTCGACAGACAGTTACTGATCGAATGACAAATGATTTATAACACTGAATAGAGTGAATTTGAGGCTTACCCACTGATGCGACGCTGCAACTGTCGCGCGACACTGCTCGCCCATCCTTCATTGTACCTCGTCGTGCTTCGACACCCATCAGTCGCTGACGCTGAATGCCCTTCCGTCCTCCTTTGCCTTTATCGCCGCAAACCCATCGCTCATTGTACCTCATCGCAACCATCAACCCACCGCTTGATGTCGCCACTTCACCACCACTGCACACACACCACCACTGCGCCCACACCGCACCCACTGTACCACTACGTCGTGCCGTGCACCACTGCGCGCGCGAGGAAGGAGGGAGGGAGAGATAGAGAGCTCGGTGAGGGAGAGAGAACCACAGGTGGAGAGGGAGAGAGGGGCGGGGACTGAGCGCAGAGAGAGAGGAGAGGGGAGGGTGGCTGCCGCGTGTCGGAGAGGGAGAAGCTCGGGAGGTGAGGTGGAGGGAGAGGTGGCCGGAGATGGGAGGGAGAGAGGAGAGTGAGGCCGGGACAAAGGGGAAGGGGGCGGCGCGACAAAGGGGTGGAGACCCTAAGGGTTTTTCGGTACAGAGTTTGGGGAAGAAGGGGCTGGGAAAGGCCCGACTGAAATATTGCTTAACCCTTTTTTATTTTAATTATAAAATTAACTTTAATGATTTAAATAAATTTAAATGATATACAACGCCTTCGAACAACTCCCGGGAACACAAACGAAACCCGAATTTCACCACAACAACTTGCCCGCACTCAAAACACAAAACCTCACAAACCAAGACTTCCCTCACTCAAATTGGATTGGTAGAATAAAATACGAGCTGCATGGAACTGAACGATTAAAAATTAAATACAAAAAAAGATTTAATCATTATTATTTTTTTGAAATGGATGGAAAATAATTAAATTTTCCGGAATGTGATAAACTACCCTCCTTACAAAAATTTCATCCTCGAAAATTTTAAGATAGAAGAACCGAAACACGCCACGCCGAGGAGGATAATGCCCCAAAGCACCAAATGCTTGAATAAATTCACGACGAGGACCGTCAATAACAACAAGGAGGTTTTCAACCGAAACAACTCCACCAACGAACAAACAACGCCAAAAGAGGTCCACAATCGACAACAGTTTCGCCCAAGACAACGCCCCACAACAACCGCAAACTGAACAAACCGCAACTTCCTTAAACGCGCAACACACCGCAAGGTAAGGAGTACGTCGCAATGCAACATGCCAAAGAAGAACCGATATTACACAAACAATATCGTCCTCAAGAGAGTCAAGAGTTTCCAAAGAAATGGTTTTCACACTACCAAAGGTTTTCAAACCGACCAAACAAGCTAGAAACACGCTTTTTCGAACAAGGACACGATATGGAGGTTAAACCACAAGAATATTGCCCCAAAATTTCAGAAAAATTCCAGACAATTCTAGAAAACTCTAGAATGTGCCACAACACAACGTGGACATGCCCGGAAAATTTCTGAGTATCGAAATGCCACGGATACGAAGGGACACGGTACGGATACGCCGACACGCGAAGGATACGGTGCGGATACACCGACACACCAAGAACACACCTAGGACACGCCGATACACTAAGGATACTCCTAGGACATGCCGATACACTAAGGACACGCCTAGGGTACTCCGATACACCAAGGATACGCCGGTACGATACCGATACGCGGATACGGTACGGGTACCCCAAATTTTCCAAATATTTTTCTAAAATTTTTAGAAAAATAAAAGAGCGATTTTCGACTACCGCAAAGAAGTCCACAACGACTTTATCACCACGAACGTGCAAACGACCCCGAAAAGATTTCTGAACAAGGTAGGAACAATCCAACCAATACGACGCATGATTTGAAAGCAAGACAACCCGCAAGGGATGGTCACACAACAATCGTGCCATCCGAATCACACCAAATAAACACAGTGCCACCAAAAGAAGAACCGAACAGTCAAAATCTCACAAACCAACCCGCACACACCTAGCGCGGTTCCAGAATGACTATGAAGTTTGATTTGAGATGTGCTGGCCAGTCACTGTAACACTCTCAAAATTTGAGATATATTTTTTTTTTGAGAAGTGTTAAATAGGTAAGAGTATCCAAACAAAAGGATAAAGTGCTATCTACCACACACACACACACTATTTAACACATTATTATTACATGAATGCCTGCGCTACTCTGATACAAATAAAACGAGGCGAATAGGGTTTTATAATATAACCCTGTACAACAATGCACCAACTAAAAGAAAAGGCCAAAATAGGATTTTATAAATTAATCCTTTACAAGGTGGCCAACAGAAGATCAAAGAAGTGAAGTACAACAAAAGAAGAGCAACCTATCACTACAGTCCAGTCTAGCTTCAAGTCCAGCAAAGGATCCCGCAGCCACTCCCAATCGGGGAGAACAAGTCCTACAAAAGTAGAGGGTCAGGCACGACCGCCTGGTAGAGATAATCCATCTTCTAACGTCTATAATATTGGGGTGCAAGTGAGTGACAGTGCAAGGAATGTAAATGACATATGCAATGGATCTCATTGTAGTGTAAAACTATTAGTTTATTCTTTCATTCTACATTCGACTCAAAGTAGGGTAAAAGTAAGACAAGACTCAAAAGAGAGTTACTAACACTGAACACGACCCTATATTTTCCAAAACGACTCATTTTCGTTCTTTCAAAATAATTGGTTTCTAGTATACCAATTTAAACCACATCATTCAGTGTTTTCATTCATTTCCCGCCCCTTATAGAGATAAGGGCAATATTAATTATTATTTGAGTTTCGGCTTATTCCGCACTAGTCGCTCGTCAACAGACCAACCTATAATTTCCTCGTATTCCCCAACACGTCGGGAGGGGCCAGAAAACCCCCCATTGCGCAATGTCATGAGTGCTCGCACTAGCCACTCAAGGTAATCTCAGCTACCCGTATATCAAGTTATCACTTTAATTTAGGGTCTTTTGTTCAAGTTCATGTTTTCGTTCATTATTCCTGCGTGAATAGGGCAACGCCTCCTAGTTCGCCATTTAGACCCAATTATGTGATTTTCCCACTTTCTTTCCAAAACATTCCTTTTCTTTCCAAAACGTTTCATTCGTTCGCAAAACCCTTCTTTCAATTGATTCATTACAAAAACGTGTCAAGACTACGTTTTAACCCACAAACCACTCAAAAGTATCCAAACAAGTCAATCTCCCCAATTTGATTTTATAAAACGACAACAACACACCCTTTATAAAAATTGGGGGTTTTCACAATTGAATTAGGAATCGAACGACCAACAACCTAGGGATTTCGTAAATACCATAGACGATACCAAAATCTGACCAATTTAAGCGAACGACAACCGACAACGTCAAACTGTACGACTACTCCAAAACCGACACTTTAATTTACGACCGACAAGGGGAAGTAAGAATATCGATATTATACACGAGAGGGATAGAAAACTCTACCTCGATTGGAATGTCTGAAATAATTGCCGACACTGGATTTGCTAGAAATTTCGGCATGAACCTGCTCAAAATAGGACAACCGCACTAAGGCGCCAACAACAACAAACAAGCAGGAATAGTAATCCATCCTTATACCTCCCATAGACATAAACCACCGATTATGCATCCTTATACCTCCCACAGACATAAACCATCGATTCAGACTCAACAACAATTACAAGAAGTGTGCGATATACATGCCGATGCGACCACAAGCGGTGGCCAAGGCCCTGAACGTCGCACGCCACTGATTACTGTCACTCGCTAAGATCGGCACCTAGAATCTGACAGACAGTCAATATTTGACGACAAACGACTTAAAACACTGAAACAAATGGAATAGAGGCTTACCCACTGATGCGACGCTGTCATTGTCGCGCGACACCGTTCGCCCAACCTTCACTGTACCCACGCAATCCACTCCGCACCTAGACATCCATCAAACAGTCACTATCGACGATAAGCAATGTCGTACAGTAAAGAGAGAGGTCGATAGGCTTACCCACTAACGCGAAGCTTCACTGTCGCGCACCACTTCTCGTCCACCCATCACTATACCTCGCTGAAGCCGCGAACCTCAAGCTCAAGCCCGGACCACCGTCGTCGCGCAAACACCGCGCACCGACACGTCACAACCGCGCACCGACACACCGCAGCCGCAGCTAGCCCTTTTGCACCACTGCCGGGACCACCACCAGCGCTGCCTCTCGCACAACCGACACCCAGTCATCTTCCATATCACGCTCCGCAGCCATGGATGAGAGGGGAGAGAGGTTTGAGCGCGGGAGAGGGAGGGAGAGAGCTGGAGCAGTGAGAGAGAGAAAGGGGAAACTCGGGTTAGGGAGGGGAGAACCGAGAGATGAGAGAGAGGGAGGGCGCAGCTCCAGAGAGGGAGAAGATCGGCGGGGAGAGAGGGTGAGGGAGAGGGGATTTCGGCGGGGTAGGGTAGGGTTTCTCGGGTCCCTTTTTAATTTTGGAGAAGAAAGAGATACAGGGGTCCCGATCCCTCTGTATAAGATTACACAAGTTTATTTTTATTTTTTTATTTAAATTATATAGTTAAACTTTAATTTGTTAAATGAATTTAAATAATCTACAACGCTTTCGAATATTCCCCGAGGGCCAATACGTAACCCGAATTCCACCACAAAGGCTTGCCCGCACTCAAAACACACAATCTCACAACCCAAGACTTGCCTCACTCAAACAGGGTCGGTAGAGCAAAATCTGAACCGTAGGGAACTGAACGACAATAAGATTAAATCCCAAAAAAATTAGATTTAATCGTTATTTTTTTTTAAACGAATGGAAAATAATTAAATTTTCCAGAGTGTGACAAACTACCCTCCTTACAAAAATTTCGTCCTCAAAATTTCCAAGATGCAAGAACCGAAACACGTTACGAAAGGAACAACGCCCAAAAGCACCAAACGCTTGGATAAGTTTGCGACGAGAACCAACACAACGATAAGGAGGTTACCAACCGGAACAACTTTGCCACAAACAAACAATGCCAAAAGAGTTCTACAATCGATAACAGTTTCGCCCAAGACAACGCCCAACACCAATCGCAAACCGACAAACCGCAAACTTCCTTAAACGCGCAACACGTCACAACACGCGAACACCTTTCAATGCTAGGAACGTCAAAAAGGAACCGAACACAAGCAAAAGAAAATGTCTTCGAGAGAGATATAGACTTCCAAAGAAATGGTTTTCGCACAACCATAGGTTCCCAAACCGATCAAACAAGCTAGAAATGCGCATTTTGAACAAGGAACATAATACGAAGGTTAAACTGCAAGAATATCCCCCGAAAAATTTCACAAAATTCCAGAAAATTCTATAATATACCACGACACAATATGGACAAGCCGAAAGAATTTTTGAGTATCGAAACGCCACGGATACGAGGGGATACAGTGTGGATACGCCGACACGCGAAGGATACGGTGCGGATACGCCGACACACCACGGACACACCGAGGATACACCGATACGCCAAAAACACTTCGGGGACACGCCGACACGCCTAGGATACGCCGAAGATATACCGGTACGGTAAGGATACGCCGATACATTAAGGATTCTCCTAGGACACGCCGATACATTAAGGATATGCCGATACGGTACCGATACGCGGATACGATACGGACACGATACAGACACGATACGGGTACTCCGATATTTCCAAATATTTTCCTAAAAATTTTAGAAAAATAAAAGAACGATTTTCGACTACTGCAAAGAAGTCCACAACGACTTTATCACCACGAACGCGCAAAACAAACCCGAAATAGATTTCCAAACAAGGTAGGAGCAATCCAACCGATACGATGCAGGAATTGAAAACAAGACAACCCGCAAGGGATGGTCACACAACAATTGTGTCACCCGAATCAAACCAAACGAACACAACGCCACCAAAAGAAGAACCGAACAGTCAAAATCTTACCAACCAACCCGCACACACCTAGAGAGGTACCAGAATGACTAAGAAGTTTGATTTGAGATGTGCTGGCCAGTCACATTCTCAAAACAATCCTTCATGTTCATTCCTACACCACATGACACGGACTACGCACACCGGTCATGCCAAACATCACCACAAAATAAGTCGGTACAATCGACTTCAAAGAAATACATGCATTCTATCCCAACACTCGCAACACAACTGTATAATGCAAAAGTGAACTCATCTCACTGATCACACCAAACAGAAACCAATCCCACAACACACTCTCAAACAAGAGTTCCGAAGGGAGATAACATCGCAGAACAGAAGTGTCCAAACGAAAAGGGACACAGCACCAACGGATACGACAAAAATCCGGATTCGCACGAAGACACGGCGAACAAGAACAAATGTAAGAAGGCAACCTACGAGACAAGAGTGTACAAAGCAGGGGTACGATTCCTGACAACAAGTTCTACGAAATAGATAAACCACTACGCGCAAGACGAACAACACATCACTGCTAAGACGAAGTAAAAAGGAATACCCAAGCATAACTTGCCTCCTACAACCTTATGCCCAAATGAGAAAGCAAACTCTATTCTCGTCTCCAAATATCACGCAAGACACATAACACCTCAGGTCATCAACCCAAACCATCTATCTCTACGAAAATAATGACTTCAACCAATACTGCTTTCTAAGCTCTAAGTCACCAAACCAGGTCACTATACTTTTATCTTTTAATCCAAAATCATTTACTTCCCAGATTATCATATAACCAAGGCAAGAACCCAAATACTGCTTCTAGGACGAACCACAAGACGCAGTCGACTTCAAAGAGACACAAATATTCTATCCCAACACTCGCAACACAGCTGCACAACACAAAGGTAAATCCGTCTCACTGATCACACCAACCACAAACCAATCCCACAACACACTCTCAAATAATCTCCAAGGAGAGACAACATCGCAGAACAGAAGTGTACAAACGCAAAAGGACATGGTGCCAATGGATACGACAACACTCTGGATTCGTACGAAAACACAGCGAACAAGAACAAACGTATGAAGGCAACCCACGAGACAAGAGTGCACGAAGCAGGGATACGATTCCCGACAACAGGTTCTACGAAGTAAATGATTCTCTATGCACAGGAAGAACAACACATCACCGCCAAGACGAAGTCAAAAGGAATACCCAAGCATAATTCGCCTCCTACAACCTTATGCCCAAATGAGAAAGAAAACTGTATTCTCGTCTCCAAATATCACGCAAGATACATGATACCTCAGGTTATCAACCCAAACCATTTATCTCTACCGAAATAATGACTTCAACCAACACTGCATTCTAAACTCTAAGTCACCAAACAAGGTCACTACACTTCTATCTCTTAATCCAAAATCATTTACTCTCCACATTATCATCCAATAAGGCAAGAACCTAATTGTCGTTTCTAGGAAGAACCACAAGACAGTCATACACACACTATCACTCCAAAACATCAAGAGAGACTAAAATCCTCAAACCACTTTCCCAGCTCGTAACACAACTACAACAACGATAACTCATCGACAAACACCAAAGCACCTCAAAAGGAGGTCTAACACTCAATTCACACAACAAGCCCAACAACCAAATGAGACAATTTCAACACAAGGCTATTTCTCAAGTTGTTCCACAATCCAGTTAACCAAACAACCCAATCACCGACACAACTGGCTAACCAAACACCCAAATGATCAAGTACCACCTAACCATCAGTGGATCTACACAACTCTGTCCATCTCATAAGACCTCTAGTCACAACTTAGGGCTACCACAAGAACATGATCACACACTTAAACTCTTTCGTCCTTCTCAATCAACCAAGAAGTACTGCAACCGCAAGGCAATAAGTTTAACACACATTCTCAAAGAACCTCAAACCACAAGTCAAACTCAATTCTTGCATCAAGGAAGGGTATAGCACTACCACCACTAACATCGACTACTTGGCACTATCCCACAAGGAGAACCTACTAATCCGTGGGTACTTCACGTCCCAAGTGAGTCACACACAATCTCTGCTACTACAAGGCCTTACTACACCGAGACATCCTTACTTCCTGAAGAAGTCACAACCACTAGACCACCATGTGCTAACACACCAAGAGCAACCACTAATCGCAATCCCACAAGTAAGGTCATTCCGAGATTCCATAACTTACGTAAAGAACGAAACGAGACAGGGAGATCAAATCAATCCCAAGAGCGAACATCCATCAACAACCAGGCTATCGAACAAGAAGCCAACTACGCAACTGGAATGGGAGCCAAAACTCAACCACCAGGAAACAGTCGGAGCCAACTGGGCAAACGACAAACTCCAAAGATCAACGTCCAGAAAAGAAATAGAATTCGAGGCTCACTCGTAAGAGCGCCACCATTTTTCCAACTGCAAAGAACGATTCCAGGCCCACCCTTGGGCCCTCGACGTGCGGCCCACTCAATATTCGTGAGCCCCAAGCCAATATTCCCCTATAAATACCCCCTATGGGCACTGTTCACGGGGTCCTGGTCCTCATCCCGATCTTGGATCCCCGACCGCTACCGTCCGGCCTCCTTTGATCATTGCTTTATCTTCCCAAACAGTCGCTAACTTAAGCATCGGAGGCCCCGTTGGTAAAACCCCACCGGCGGGCACTAATCCTTATCTTACAGGAGCCAAACAGGAGGACCCTTTTGTTTGATTGCAGGGACCACACAAGCTACCGGACGAAACCGACTTCCCGCTTCCGAAGGCTCAGCGGCCGTAGAGAAGCCTCCGGCAGAAACAGGTTACCACAATTGGTGTTCACGGTGGGACCTAGCACCAGTCTCAGTGGAAATCGGTTGTCTGTCCTTCTCTCTAGCTACCCTCATGGAAGACGTTAACGCTACGCCGGTGGCCCAGGACCCCACTCTTCCCATCGGTCCTCCTCCGCCTCCCCCGCAGCATGTTTCCGTGGGGCTCTTTTTCTCTCCGACCGGCCTTACGCCGGAGCTAGGATCGGCCTACGCTGCGGCCGTGGACCGGATGCTGAAAGAAAGAGACGCAGAGATCGCCAAGCTTCGGGAACAGGTGGCTCGGGCCACCAATGTTGCCGACTCCGCCTCACGATCCTCAGGACAGCAGCGGAGGAGGCGCAAATCAAGGGAAGACAGGGAGCGCAAAGGAAAGGGAGTGGCCGAAGGACAAGAGCGTCGGACGGACCATTCGGATGGCAATGACAGGCGCCCAAAGCGTCACGAGTCTGTCCCTCTTTACATTTACGAAGGAGGGGAGTTCGTTGAGGTCCACCCGCAAGACTTCTAGCCGGAGACAGAGGACTCCGGTCAGCAAAGGGAGAAGCGCCATCGCGACCAGGAAGAAAGGCACCGGCACCATTCTCCGGCATCTAACGACGATCAAAGGGAGCATCGGCGCCACCGAAGGGACCACCATGCCGAGCATACCTCCGGGCAGGCCCTTCAGGCTGTCGATGCTCGCCTGGAGCAGCTCAGTCTCTCCCCCTTCTCCCGAACCATCGACTCGGCCGTCCTTCCTACTGGTTTCAGCTTGCCCAAATTCACCAGGTACGATCCAAAAACGGACGCCTACACCCATCTTATCTACTACCGACAGATAATGGCTCTCTACTCTTCAAGTGACGCTGTCCTGTGCAAGATCTTCCCTACGAGCCTTGGCACCTTGGGCTCACTCTGGTTCAACAAGCTTCCTTCCCGGTCAATCCGGAGCTTCAGAGATCTGGAGAGGACCTTCCTTGCCCGCTTTGTCACAAGCGGTAAGCAGAAAAAAGAGGTCGACTCTCTGATCAGCCTCCGGAAGCGACCGGACGAGACTCTCCGGCAATATGCCGACCGATACTGGGAGTTTTACAACGACATCCAGAACTGTGATCAGGGAGTCGCCACTTCCTCCTTCAAGCTGGGCTTGGAATCCGAAAGCCCCATGCTCCGGGATCTTATGCTCCATCCTGCGGAGAACATGGATGACCTGATGCAGATGATTGACAAGTTCTGTCAATTGGAGGACCTTCTGGCCGAGCGTGCCTCTATCCGATCGTCTCAGGCACGGCCTGCCCCGCCCAGCACAATCGGAGGTAGGTCAACATAGTAAAAACAGGGGATAGGAGGGCCTCCAAACCGGAGGACTACGTGGCGGAGACCACGGTTTTCACAGAGCCAATCTACATCGTCCTCCGGCTGATCAGGGACGAGCCGTTCTTTAGAGAGCCGGATCACAAGCTGGGAGAAAGGCACCCCAACGGGAAGGCCTACTGCACTTACCACCGGGAAAGGGGACACTTCACAACATCCTGCCTCCCCTTCAAAGCCTACCTGGAGCATCTGGTCTGACAGGGCCATCTTGACAAATCGGCAGATACCATTTTGACTTCACCAGTGACTTCGCACATTCGATGATTCTGGAGTCATCTGCTTTATAGAATCAGCGGGTCATGGTTTCGTCTGATCAGATTAGTGGTAACCGTGGCGTTTCCGATGATTACTTGGGATGGATTGAGCAGGAAATTTCTCGTGATGTTGGCAATGTTGCTTCTTTTCCGCCATATTTAGAAGCATCTTCTCTGTCGCAATGGTCTTCTCTTTTAGCATCCCAGACTACAGGTTACACTCTTCAGCTGACACAATCTCATTCTCGACACGTTTAGATGATTGAGGGAAGAGATAGGGCTATTCAGCAAGCTTCGTCTATTGCC